>OZ023209.1:15333672-15503160 GCA_963995525.1 Escarpia spicata | reverse complement strand
CACACACACATATATATATATATTTACGACACACATATATATAATATATATGTATATATATTATACACACATATATATATATATTTACGACACACATATATATAATATATATACATATATATTATATATATGTGTGTTGTCGTAAATATATATATATATATATATATATATATATATATATATATACATATCTATATATATATATATATTGTTGTCGTAAATATATGTATATATATATATATATATATTTGTGACAACATTACGTTTCCATCACACAAATGTCGCAATTCCTATATGGGTCCTGTAATTACATTTTACGTTATTCTGCCAGCGTGACGCTGTCAGATAGCTGATATCACTGCAGATACGTCCAGTCTACACGGCAGTGGGCAGTAAACAGAGGCATGCGTGGTCGTTACATACGGTACACTATCAAGATGTGTCAAATAGCCGACGGCAGCAGCTGGTGTCCAGCAGAGAGCGTAAACACTGATTACAGTCGCGATCCACGACATGTAGGTGAACTGACATTTCCCGCAACGACACGTCATTGTATCCACAGAGACACACTGCAGGGATATATCCGGGATCTCAGAAATTGGGCCAACAGGGGACATAGCTTAAACACCTAGGCCCCGCCTTCATCAGGATTTTAAAAGGGGGATTCGGCATTTTAGGCAAAGCTGTATATTGTCAAATTATTCGTCCTCGGAAGCCATTGGTGGTAGTTGAATATACTACCCGCGCCCAATAAATCCCAATATATTTTTCAGTCTGAGCATTCTCACGAATCAGCGGCAGTGCATTGTTTAATGATTATTTCTACTTCCCGAACGCTTCATGCAACATCAGCCACGATTGGTCAAAGCACAAATCGTGGATTCTGGAATGGAAACGAAATCATTGTATAACTGGCTCAGCTTAATTTTAACGTGTCGTCAGTGCGATACTGGTGTTATCAGCAGAACACACAGGCGCGCAAGTATTGAATTATTTGAAAAAATCCACCGGTAGGGCGGCTTTACCCCAGATTCAGGTAGAGACGATAAGTGGCTCTCAGGCCAACTATGAAATAACAAATTAAATAAGGATACACTTTTATCAGATAATACTACCCAATAAAAACTATTCCACATTAAACTTATATTAAAACATGTCACACACAACATAAACAGAAATACAATGTTTGCAGTGGTTTATGTTTATGAGTGAGTATACCAGTGTTGTCATCTAGCGGATAAAATTTACAAATCAGCTTCAGAACCAGACTCTCTTCCCGGCGAAGTCACGCAGCCAGGCGAGAGTCGGTTAAGCGAGATATGAGACTAGCCGAGGGCGTGCAGGTATCGTTATGAGACAAATGTCCGCTAGATGGCAACACGGTGACTATCGACTGTCCCCAGCCCACCGTGTGGCGCCACTGTTATATAGTCACATACTAGATTCCATCTTCGCCCGCTAGGATTACTCGATCTACGTTCTACATGTATACTCCTGCTCCTTTGCGAGTCAGACAGACACACTAACAGGCGTTTTTAAGCCACACCCAGCGACTCGTGATTGGTTACAAGGGCAAGGAGCACCTGACGCATGTGTCACCCGCATTTAATTTTGTGTGTGTATCGAACTACAATACTTTTAAAAAGTATAGTTCATTTGTTATATTGCATAATAGCAATGCCAGTATTAATAGTAGTTGGATGATATCTGAACATTATCAGGATGAAGTTAAGCGACTAAAGTACACGACATTGTCTTGGAGGTAGTGGTTTGTTCGTACGCAGAAAAAGAAAACAATCACAGTATTAATTGTAAATAAAATTTTAAGGTTAAAAAAATCTTGCTAAATTTTTTTTCAATTGTTATACTTTAAAATATACTAAAAAGTCTGAATTGTGTTATTATGTTGTTTGTGCATTTTTTCTTTTTAAAATAATAATAAAAAAATACATTTTAATGCAATTTGGTCTTGTCGACTATCTTTATCAGCCATTTTTTCACTTTCGTGCATGTTTCACGAAAAATGCTAAAACTTTAATTCCTTACAAGATTTCGCGGTGAAATTTTGTAGATGTCTTGCCTTCAACACTCAAAATAATGGGGGGTTTCCAAAAAAAAATTTCTCGGAAATACTTACATTGTTAGACAGTGTTGCTGGAAGGTGGGAGAAAGTATATTAAAACAAAAGCTCCTATTAATTTATTGGTAATATAATTGTCATATTTTGCTTATAGTGTGATAGGCATAGGCATAGCTATAAACGAAACAAATCGCACCGGTTCTTGTGCTTTTTAAAAATGTATAAGTTTGCATATGTGTCACGTATACCTAACCCATAACAAGCATCCAAAGACAACCACCCTCATTTGTGCAAAAATAACCAGTATTCTAACCTTAATGGTGAAATGGAAATGTGAATGTTTCCAGCAAAAAATTTAATGTCAAGTGTTATTAGTTATTGAGACTTGTATTTAATTCACATATTTACTTCAGACCAAAATACACATGGCGATACATATATTGGTCCATATATTCATATAAATGTAACAGTTAACAAGCTGATATTAATAGTAGAACGCATATTATATAATTAAATAAAAAAGTAGTGCATATAATATGACCTAGGTATTTGACACTACTAATTTAATTTCCTCCCCATTTAGCTTAAATGCAAGGGGCATAAATCCTTCATATACTTTCCCTCTACTTATTAAGTATCATGCTTCTCTCATGGTTAAATTCCATTTCACGACCATAACTTTCACAAACTAATAACAACTACCTCTGGCCCTGGAGAGTTAGAACATCAACAGGTCATTTACAAGGATGTGTTAACAATTTTGGTTGACGTTCTTAAGCATGACGTAATCATCGTGCAGCAATGGATACAAACGTATTAAAACGACATGTTTTTTAAAAGGGTGTAGGCTGTAGTGTAGCGCGTACTAAAATGCTAAATACACGATGCACATATTAAGTCATGTAGATAGATATATACACAATTTATATCAATACAAAGGTGGTGCCTACACTAGACCACTTACTCTGAAGGCTTCGCTCCAGTTTATAATTACTATCAAATTTAATGTTCTTAATATTTACTAAATATTCAACATTCTACTTCGCAAATGGGAGTCCAACTAAAAACAAACGTAAACACGTGCGCATCGTTTTTTATCTTTAGACGGACCAATGATCAGCAAATGGGGCGTGGCTTAAAACCGCCTGTTAGTTTTTCGTAAGTGAATCGCAAAGGCGCATACCCCGTGGTAGATCGTACTGTCCAAACGCTGAAGATAACTTCATCCCGTTATGAAATCATCTCGTTCCCATTCTAGAATAAGTTTTTATTTTATTTTAGCCAATCGTGGCTGATGTTACATGTATGTAATGTTCGAGAACTTGAAGTAATATTCCTTTTTTCGCCGTCATTCTGCCATCTGGCGGCAGTTGCTGGAACTGCGGTTGCGGGTCGCTCGCCGAACCCCTGAAGCCACACACGGTCGATGTGTGCCCTGGGGAAATATGAGCAAAATGCCGTAAATATTTGGAATAATCGCCATGTCTTTGGATTCATTAGAAAGATAATGAGTTGCAGTTCGTGAATATGTACGTATGTAAACATTTTCTAATTTTTTTTGACCAGAATGGCAGAAATATAATTTACAAACAGTGTTTACAAGTCGGGTCGAAGCACACGGCGGGATAGATCTAGGTCAAGGTCGGTGAACCTCTTGTCCATTCTAAAGTGATTAACGCACGTTTGTATGACTATTTTAAGAAGATAAATTATCATCCTATTCAGAAAAAAATATTTATTACCCCAAATATATGATTATGTCGGAACAAAACGAGACCACAAAGTTTCCGTGTTTGTGAACCATTTACACAATATTATTAGAACTGGTGAGTGAGGGATAATACATTTTCACACCGGGCTGCCAAATTCGACAGATCGGTTTCCTGCGTGCTGATTATACATGCACATCTGGAATCGTGTTTATTATTTATTAAACTCAGTATCACTTTACATTAACAATGTCAATGGTAACTATACTAATTCTTTCTATCAATTTATATTTTCAGAATATATGGCTGCAAGATGGATGTCAGAAAGCCCTAGAATATACAAGAAAATAAAAAACGTTGTTGTGTTTCATACAGCATCAGACCAGGATATATGATTGACAATAGGAAAACTAATACGTTGCATGTTCTGCCAGAGGATGCAAAATTGTACAAAATATGGATTGAACTGTACTCTTGTATTACCAATCTAATTTGTTGTGAATTAAATGTGTTTGCTACATTTCCGGAGCCATACTTTATGTTTGAATAAAAACGTGCAGTATTCAAGATGTTCTATTGTTCCACGAAAGTTCATATTTACCCTGTGACTTGACCTGTGGACTATAAATCACATTTTGTGAAACAATAATAAATACACAGATGGGCGATCGCAACATAAATAGGTTTATATACATAATAAAGAAATTATTCCTCTGCTTGTACAACATCACATATTTATGTGTGCTTTGTGGGCTCCATTCTTTATTCATTCACATTTCTTAAACACATCGCACACATTTCTGCGCATATTTTTTCTTTGACATGTTCCAGTAGCACACGAAATAGAAAGTATTACATTTGTTGAATTGTGAAAATGTTGTCGGTCAACATTTTATCAAATGCTTGCCGTGAGAGAGGTCAGTAATACAATGAGTGTCCTTTTCTGTCCATTTCTGGAAGAAAAAAAAATGTATTAATTACACCTCGAACAAATACGTAGGGCCTACATAACTTACATATGTACATGTATAGAGTAGACACCTGTATAAACATTGTTCTTATGACATTAGAAACACACGAATAAAATGCTTTAGATTAGAAACAGCAAATACATACAAAGTACTCACAATGAATGAATTAGAATGAAAGTCGACAGATATTGCATATATTCTGGCACACGCCGCATAATTTGCCAACAGGCTGCTGTGAAACCGGCGACTGTGGCGCCACGCCACTGGTCCAGGTTAATCGTGGATACAGATAGTCCGTGTTTGGTGCAAGAAGAACTACACCCAAATCGGTTTTAGAGAGAGAGAGAGAGAGAGAGAGAGGAGAGAGAGAGAGAGAGAGAGAGAGAGAGAGAGAGAGAGAGAGAGAGTGAGAGAGAGAGAGAGAGAGAGAGAGAGAGAGAGAGAGAGAGAGAGAGAGAGAGAGAGAGAGAGAGAGAGAGAGAGAGAGAGAGAGAGAGAGAGAGAGAGAGAGAGAGAGAGAGAGAGAGAGAGAGAGAGAGAGAGAGAGAGAGAGAGAGAGAGAGAGAGAGAGAGAGAGAGAGAGAGAGAGAGAGAGAGAGAGAGAGAGAGAGAGAGAGAGAGAGAGAGAGAGAGAGAGAGAGAGAGAGAGAGAGAGAGAGAGAGAGAGAGAGAGAGAGAGAGAGAGAGAGAGAGAAGAGAGAGAGAGAGAGAGAGAGAGAGAGAGAGAGAGAGAGAGAGAGAGAGAGAGAGAGAAGAGAGAGAGAGAGAGAGAGAGAGAGAGAGAGAGAGAGAGAGAGAGAGAGAGAGAGAGAGAGAGAGAGAGAGAGAGAGAGAGAGAGACACACACACAACACACACACACACACACACACACACACACACACACACACACACACACACACACACACACACACACACACACACACACACACACACACACACACACACACACACACACACACACGCACACACACACACACATACATGCATACATTCGTACATCAATAGACATACACACGCAAATCAATACACACGCACACACGCACGCACGCACACGCACACACTCACATGCACGCGCACCCGCACCCGCACATACATGTACAAGCACACACGCACACGCGCACACACGCATACGCACACACACACACACACACACACACACTCACACACACACACACACACACACACACACACACACATATATATATATATATATATATTTACGACACACATTTATATAACATATATGTATATATATTATACACACATATATATATATATGTGTGTGTATAATATATATATACATATATATTATATATATGTGTGTTGTCGTAAATATATATATATATATATATATATATATATATATATATATATATGTATATATATACATATCTATATATATATATTGTTGTCGTAAATATATGTATATATATATATATTTGTGACAACATTACGTCTCCATCACACAAATGTCGCCATTCCTATATGGGTCTTGTAATTACATTTTACGTTATTCTGCCAGCGTGACGCTGTCAGATAGCTGATGTCACTGCAGATACGTCCAGTCTACACGGCAGTGGGCAGTAAACAGAGGCATGCGTGGTCGTTACATACGGTACACTATCAAGATGTGTCAAATAGCCGACGGCAGCAGCTGGTGTCCAGCAGAGAGCGTAAACACTGATTACAGTCTCGATCCACGACATGTAGGTGAACTGACATTTCCCGCAACGACACGTCATTGTATCCACAGAGACACACTGCAGGGATATATCCGGGATCTCAGAAATTGGGCCAACAGGGGACATAGCTTAAACACCTAGGCCCCGCCTTCATCAGGATTTTAAAAGGGGGGATTCGGCATTTTAGGCAAAGCTGTATATTGTAAAATTATTCGTCCTCGGAAGCCATTGGTGGTAGTTGAATATACTACCCGCGCCCCATAAATCCCAATATATTTGTCGGTCTGAATATTCTCACGAATCAGCGGCAGTGCATTGTTTAATGATTATTTCTACTTCCCGAACGCTTCATGCAACATCAGCCACGATTGGTCAAAGCACAAATCGTGGATTCTGGAATGGAAACGAAATCATTGTATAACTGGCTCAGCTTAATTTTAACGTGTCGTCAGTGCGATACTGGTGTTACCAGCAGCACACACAGGCGCGCAAGTATTGAATTATTTGAAAAAATCCACCGGTAGGGCGGCTTTACCCCAGATTCAGGTAGAGACGATGAGTGGCTCTCATGCCAACTATGAAATAACAAATTAAATAAGGATACACTTTTATCAGATAATACTACCCAATAAAAACTATTCCACATTAAACTTATATTAAAACATGTCACACACAACATAAACAGAAATACAAAGTTTGCAGTGGTTTATGTTTATGAGTGAGTATACCAGTGTTGTCATCTAGCGGATAAAATTTACAAATCAGCTTCAGAACCAGACTCTCTTCCCGGCGAAGTCACGCAGCCAGGCGAGAGTCGGTTAAGCGAGATATGGTTAAGCGAGACTAGCCGAGGGCGTGCAGGTATCGTTATGAGACAAATGTCCGCTAGATGGCAACACGGTGACTATCGACTGTGCCCAGCCCACCGTGTGGCGCCACTGTTATATAGTCACATACTAGATTCCATCTTCGCCCGCTAGGATTACTCGATCTACGTTCTACATGTCTCCTGCTCCTTTGCGAGTCAGACAGACAAACTAACAGGCGCTTTTAAGCCACACCCAGCGGCTCGTGATTGGTTACAAGGGCAAGGAGCACCTGACGCATGTGTCACCCGCATTTAATTTTGTGTGTGTATCGAACTACAATACTTTTAAAAAGTATAGTTCATTCGTTATATTGCATAATAGCAATGCCAATATTAATAGTAGTTGGATGATATCTGAACATTATCAGGATGAAATTAAGCGACTAAAGTACACGTCATTGTCTTGGAGGTAGTGGTTTGTTCTTACACAGAAAAAGAAAACAATCACAGTATTAATTGTCAATAAAATGTTAAGGTTAAAAGATATTGGATGGTTAAAAAAATCTTGCTCATTTTTTTAAAATTGTATAATATTATACTTTGAAATATACTAAATAGTCTGGCTTGTGTTATTATGCTGTTTTGCATTTTTTCTTTTTAAAATAATAATTGAAAAATATATTTTAATGCAATTTGGTCTTGTCGGCCATTTTTATCAGCCATTTTTTCAGTTTCGTGCATGTTTCACGAAAAATGCTAAAACTTGAATTCCTTACAAGATTTCGCGGTGAAATTTGGTAGATGTCTTGCCTTCATTAGTGTCCTCAAAATAATGGGGGTCTCAATTTTTTTTTCTTCGGAAATACTTTGTTAGACAGTGTTGCTGGAAGGTGGGAGAAAGTATATTAAAACAAAAGCTCCTATTAATTTATTGGTAATATAATTGTCATATTTTGCTTATAGTTTGATAGGCATAGGCATAGCTATAATCGAAACAAATCGCACCGGTTCTTGTGCTTTCTAAAAATGTATACGTTTGCATATGTGTCACGTGTACCTAACCCATAACAAGCATCCAAAGATGACCACCCTCATTTGTGCAAAAATAACCAGTATTCTAACCTTAATGGTGAAATGGAAATGTGAATGTTTCCAGCAAAAAAATTAATGTCAAGTGTTATTAGTTATTGAGACTTGTATTTAATTCACATATTTACTTCAGACCAAAATACACATGGCGATACATATATTGGTCCATATATTCATATAAATGTAACAGTTAACAAGCTGATATTAATAGTAGAACGCATATTATATAATTAAATAAAAAAGTAGTGCATATAATATGACCTAGGTATTTGACACTACTAATTTAATTTCCTCCCCATTTAGCTTAAATGCAAGGGGCATAAATCCTTCATATACTTTCCCTCTACTTATTAAGTATCATGCTTCTCTCATGGTTAAATTCCATTTCACGACCATAACTTTCACAAACTAATAACAACTACCTCTGGCCCTGGAGAGTTAGAACATCAACAGGTCATTTACAAGGATGTGTTAACAATTTTGGTTGACGTTCTTAAGCATGACGTAATCATCGTGCAGCAATGGATACAAACGTATTAAAACGACATGTTTTTTAAAAGGGTGTAGGCTGTAGTGTAGCGCGTACTAAAATGCTAAATACACGATGCACATATTAAGTCATGTAGATAGATATATACACAATTTATATCAATACAAAGGTGGTGCCTACACTAGACCACTTACTCTGAAGGCTTCGCTCCAGTTTATAATTACTATCAAATTTAATGTTCTTAATATTTACTAAATATTCAACATTCTACTTCGTAAATGGGAGTCCAACGAAAAACAAACGTAAACACGTGCGCATCGTTTTTTATCTTTAGACGGACCAATGATCAGCAAATGGGGCGTGGCTTAAAACCGCCTGTTAGTTTTTCGTAAGTGAATCGCAAAGGCGCATACCCCGTGGTAGATCGTACTGTCCAAACGCTGAAGATAACTTCATCCCGTTATGAAATCATCTCGTTCCCATTCTAGAATAAGTTTTTATTTTATTTTAGCCAATCGTGGCTGATGTTACATGTATGTAATGTTCGAGAACTTGAAGTAATATTCCTTTTTTCGCCGTCATTCTGCCATCTGGCGGCAGTTGCTGGAACTGCGGTTGCGGGTCGCTCGCCGAACCCCTGAAGCCACACACGGTCGATGTGTGCCCTGGGGAAATATGAGCAAAATGCCGTAAATATTTGGAATAATCGCCATGTCTTTGGATTCATTAGAAAGATAATGAGTTGCAGTTCGTGAATATGTACGTATGTAAACATTTTCTATTTTTGTTTGACCAGAATGGCAGAAATATGATTTACAAACAGTGTTTACAAGTCGGGTCAAAGCACACGGCGGGATAGATCTAGGTCAAGGTCGGTGAACCTCTTGTCCATTCTAAAGTGATTAACGCACGTTTGTATGACTATTTTAAGAAGATAAATTATCATCCTATTCAGAAAAAAATATTTATTACCCCAAATATATGATTATGTCGGAACAAAACGAGACCACAAAGTTTCCGTGTTTGTGAACCATTTACACAATATTATTAGAACTGGTGAGTGAGGGATAATACATTTTCACACCGGGCTGCCAAATTCGACAGATCGGTTTCCTGCGTGCTGATTATACATGCACATCTGGAATCGTGTTTATTATTTATTAAACTCAGTATCACTTTACATTAACAATGTCAATGGTAACTATACTAATTCTTTCTATCAATTTATATTTTCAGAATATATGGCTGCAAGATGGATGTCAGAAAGCCCTAGAAGATACAAGAAAATAAAAAACGTTGTTGTGTTTCATACAGCATCAGACCAGGATATATGATTGACAATAGGAAAACTAATACGTTGCATGTTCTGCCAGAGGATGCAAAATTGTACAAAATATGGATTAAACTGTACTCTTGAATTACCAATCTAATTTGTTGTGAATTAAATGAGTTTGCTACATTTCCGGAGCCATACTTTATGTTGAATAAAACGTGCAGTATGCAAGATGTTCTATTGTTCCACGAAAGTTCATATTTACCCTGTGACTTGACCTGTGGACTATAAATCACATTTTGTGAAACAATAATAAATACACAGATGGGCGACCGCAACATAAATAGGTTTATATACATAATAAAGAAATTATTCCTCTGCTTGTACAACATCACATATTTATGTGTGCTTTGTGGCTCCATTCTTTATTCATTCACATTTCTTAAACACATCGCACACATTTCTGCGCATATTTTTTCTTTGACATGTTCCAGTAGCACACGAAATAGAAAGTATTACATTTGTTGAATAGTGAAAATGTTGTCGGTCAACATTTTATCAAATGCTTGCCGTGAGAGAGGTCAGTAATACAATGGGTGTCCTTTTCTGTCCATGTCTGGAAGAAATTAAAAATGTATTAATTACACCTCGAACAAATACGTAGGGCCTACATAACTTACATATGTACATGTATATTATCAAGGCATTGAGTAAACACATTTAATATGGGTGTTAGTCTAACAATGATACCCAAACAATGTATTGGGCCATACTGGCAACGGGATGCTCCCTGTGCCACGCCGCGGCTGGCACCACATGCTCGTGGCACATCGTAAACAACCCATGTTGTGAACAAAATAGACTACATCTTATTAAAGAATAATGGACCTTAACATACTGCATTATCAAAACAGATATTATATCTTCCAGTTTCATAGACCTGATTTAATCTTACAGAGAAAGGGATAACAGTTGAATGATATATTGCACAGGTCCCGTCACCACCGCGGCCGACGCCGGAGAAAGCGTATCTGGATACAACATCTTTGTCTTTTGAGTTGTTGACTAAAGAGGTTATTTGTGTACTAGAGGAGTGAAATGCATATACATACCATCTGTGATACTTCATCTAAACACTGATCCAGTTGTATAGCTTGATGTAATCCTATTTCATAACATAAAAACGATTGCAAGACGACCACTGTCTGGAGGCTCATCCGAATCAATGCAAACCTTGGAACTGGCCGCTGACTGGACCCGCAACCTTCTTGCACGCGCACTGAGAAAGGTCTATTAGAGAGTGCCTCGATCTAAAATCTCTAAACTTATCCCGATCGCGCCACGCACTCAGTTCGATTCTCAATCAATCAAACTGAGAAAATGCACCGTGTGAAAGGTCGGACTGGTAATAATATTGGGATATATTCCCTGGAGACGACTTAATAGGGCCTGTAAGTATCGCGCCTCGTTTTCACTTTGGAGTCGGCTGGCGACATCCGTTGCGCTGTCGACTGCATAGGGAATAGGATATATAGTTTCATTTGGGGTATAATCATAGGAATGACACAGAAGACTGATGAAAGTTCCGGTTTCCGACTGATGGAAAGTGGGAAAAGTTGTATAAGTAACAATGTTACAGTAATCGAGTTTAGCGTTGGTTATAACTTGATACCTGTAATATTGCTCGGGCGATGTGTTTACGTCGTAACTTGACGTAAGGCAGTTTGTGCTTCATTGGGAGATACAACAGACACATTAGGTATATACAACCGATCTCGCTAACACTGTTCTGTTTTCCTAGGCAGTTAATGCGGTGGGGAAACTGTTGTAGGTAATTATGTTCACGGTAAACGTGCGTTTTATCAGTCTTACGTAAAGTCGTCACCCTGGCTGTATCACAGGTCTCCAGCTATAATCACCGGTAAAGCGATTACCGCAAAATGTTTACTTACAAAACTTCCCCTATCGCTTTAGTTTAATTTTATCAGTCAAAAACCAGAACTGTTATAAGTCTTTATATGTCAATCATGTGATTACACCCCAAAACAAAAATCATCCTATTTCTTAAGCAGGCCCGTAGTTACTTCCTGTCGCCATTCGTATCGCGACACACTTACAGGCCCTATTTGATATGGGGCCCGGTTCACACGGTTTACAGTCGCGACCGGTGCAAGACAAAGTGTAACTGATTAAACTAATTTCTATCTCTGTGAACTACCACCCTGGCTTGCGAGGATGCTATACTCGTTTAACCGACACAGGTTTGGTTGGGTGACTTCACCGAGAAAAGGTCTGGGGACAGACATCCGTCAGATGACATCCCTTCATTGCGGCGATTGAGCCTGTATTTACGTGTATAGGCATACCATTAACATATATTAAACCATTAAGTGGATTAAACAATGTCATTACGTTTCTAATAATTTTATAGAAAATAAAAGGTCCTCAAAAATAAAAGACGTAAGTGGGGGGTTACGAAAAGTAGACTATTATCACTATAAATATTATGCATAGGCTGATCCGGGACTTGGAGACACGTGGAACTTGGCCACACGATAGTGGTGTGCCCCTGGACATTTTGAATGTGCCCCCATTACATGTTCCTCTAAACCTTCGGACATTGTGAACGTCACGACGGGAAAATGTCTAAAACATTTCAACCACCACCGTCTTCCGATCCGGTGTCAAGATCCGACAACAGATTCGTGCTGAAGCTCTGGCTCAGCCTACCCAGTGTGAATTTGGTTCGGCCGCTTGTTCGCCTGTTAATGTTGTTAGCGAGCCTCAAGAAGGTTCCCCCTAAAATACCCTCTCAGGATCCGCGCTTGGTATAAACCAGCAATCTTAGCGTTATCGTTTGTAATTCAGTTTCATGTTTTTGTGCGTGACTTGTGGAGTTAAGAGTTGGTTCCAATGCTTCATATCAACTGGAAAAAATTGCTCTCATTTTATGACTTAATACGAGAGGCAATTTCGTTTCTCTGAATCTGATTCAGGGTTATATCATATATATGCTATCCAGACTCAGGGTGATCAATCGTTTTATTGTCACAGTGAGAATTACAGTAGTTCTCGGGCTGTTGTAGGAGCTAAAACAGTGGCGCCTCACTACGGAGTCTGGGTAATCGGGGTTAGACAGGAGCTGATCCTGTTGTTTAGAAGGATTAAAAGTGATGGAGATAGACAACATTTACAAGATGATCTTGACAGTTTGATCAAATGGTCTGAAAAATAGCAAATGTTGTTCAATTTTGGGAAATGTAAATGCTTCCACACAGGACATGGGAACGAAGAGGTACAATATACAATGAGAGGTTCTGTACTAAATACTACTGTTAAAGAAAAGGACTTACGGTTAACCATTAGTGCTGATATGAAGGTTTCAGAGCAGTGCGGTATTGCTGCTTCAAAGGGAAATCAAATCCTTGGATTAATTAGGCGAAACATAACGTATAAGGAAAAAGAGCTAATAATACCGCTGTACAAAACAATAGTTAGGCCTCAGTTAGAATATTGTATTCAAGCGTGGAGGCCAATTCGCAGGAAGGACATAGATATGCTAGGAAGAGTACAGAGGAGAGTAACTAAAATGATACCTAAACTGAGGGATCTTAGTTACGTAATACGCCTAAAAAATTTGGTTTAACAACACTGGAGACCAGGAGATTGAGAGGAGATCAGACAGAAGTGTTTAAAATATTGAATGGTTATGAAAATATTGATAGAAATATTGTTTTTCAGTTAAGAAAGATAGAAGGACCAGAGGACATGAAGTTACATTAGTAAAGGAGCAGTGTAGATTATATATAAGAAAGTTCTCATTCTCACAAAGAACTGTAAATGAATGGAACAGATTGTTTCCTGATTGTGTCGGTGCTAGTAGCGTGAATATGTTTAAAAATAAAATTGACACATACCTTAAAAGAGCGGAATACACGTAAATAAAAAATATTGGACTCTCGATAAGCCGAAAGGCTTCCTTGTCCACCTGCCATAGAGTTAAATTTCTGGATGGCAATCTTGTTAAATTATAGCAATGTTGCTCATATGTATACCTACTAATTTTGTTTTAATTCCGAGAGATTCATCAGCGGTTCAGCACGCTTTCCGTGTCGTGCTGTCCCGTCGCGCTGTCTAGGATCTTGACATCGGAACACGAGGGGTGCTATTGGACATTTCCCATCGGACCTTCAGAGGTTCAGCACGTCTCCCGTTGTGTCGCGCCGTCTCGGATGATGACATTGGAAGACGGGAGGGGGTGCTGTTGGAGTTTTTAAGCGAAAGTCCGGGAGATTTGCCTGTATTCCGGGAGGACGGGAGATACAACCAACTTCAAGTAGGCTCCCGGAAATTCCGGGAGAATTGGCAGATATACATCTGAGACATTTGGAAAAAGGATATACTTTGAAATATTTATACTAAGGTGTAACTAAAAAATATTGTTTTAAAAGTTAGTTAAACATATTTTACAAACAAATAATAAATGTGTTCTTGTATATGTATAACAGAATGTATACTGATGATGATCCTGCAAGAATTATGATATCTTCGTTCAATCTCGTAACCCATTTGACATGTTTCGACTCCGCTGGGATTGTGCTTATGCACATGCAGACATTCAGAAATGTACACATGCTAACTATAATTAAACATGTACTTATCACAGTAATTGAGCTGTACTCTGCTTATTTCATGAAGTGAAAGAGTCGCAGTAATGTTGCATAATGTTAATACCTATTTATTTAACAATAATATTTGAAAACATATGTGTACAGTTTGTAACAAATATACCCCAATTATAGGATATGATTACAGTACTTGCCTTATATCTCAATATACACACTTCTATGTTCGTCACATGGTCGCTCCAATGTATGCCCAAGATCTTTCGCATGAATTTGGTGTCGAATGCATCAATTTTGTTTTCTTGGTTTGCTTTAGTTGTCATGTTTCACATCCACATAGGAATAACAAACATAACGGATAACGTTTGGGTTATAAAAGTGGAGTTTAGATTTCAAGGTAAATTTCTTGTTGTTCCAAATGTTCCTCAGCTGGTTGAAGGCTGTTAACGCTTTCCCACCCTGCAGTTTAGTTCATGGTTGTTGATGGAGCTGCCAAGGTAGGCGAAGTTTTCGACTGTTTGTACCTTTTTTCTGGTTGATCAAAACATCTGTGGGTCGTTGATGCTCCCCTGTCAGCATGTTTTTGTTTTCTTTTCACTGATGACTAGTCCCAAACCATCAACGTATCTGCTGGCAGATTCCACGAGATGTTGTAGGCCCTGGTTGGTGTCTGAGAGTGCAGCAAAGTACAGGTCTGATGACATATATTTTAGACAGATAGAACGTCTAACGGATTTATACAGCTTTATACGGAATTTCGTCAAAAATACACATTTCAACCAAACAAGCTTGCACGTCTGGTATATCTGTCAGACCACTGTTAGAACTGGCCCGTCTGACATCGGCTGATTGTCATCTGGACACCTTAGTTCCGTGTTCATGCGAAATGAATTTATGTATCCAAACGTTCTCATGGCATATTTCGACGATCAAACACTCATCGTCCCTTCCCGATGTCGATACGTCCTCCGCAATGCTCGCCAAATCATATGTCATCGTGTGACATTTTGTATAATGTTATCGCGTGATGTTATGCCAGATAATAGTCAGATGCGGAATAGTGTTATACATAAATCTATATATCTTGTTTGCGTCATGTTGTTTCCTGTGCGCCAGTAATATCAGATATAGCAACAGGTGCCGTTTGCTACTATGGCCCTACGAAATCATACAAACAGCAGATGAAAACATGATAAAATGTATATTCGATACTTTTATTACATGAAGGAAAATAAAATGCGTGTAATTGTAGTTGATATTATTTTTTTGTCAGTAGTAGGATTATTTGCTACGGCAAACGTGTGGGTGTGATAAGATCGGTGTTTATGGGGCAATTCACCCGTGTGCTCGAGCGCTAATCGAGAAAAACAGTGAAGTTATTTGCGAACTTTAACATATGTTCACGTGAAGGGGAATGCTGAGACAAAGTTAAACAGTGCATAGCATTGAAGAAGCACACCATGATCTTAGATGTATCAAAGGTTTGCATGGAGACATGTTGCATAGACAAACGAAACGCATAAGACGTCTACTGGGTTTGTCTCTAGTGGAAACTGCGCAAGTAAAATACCAGGTGTTGCACAGGTTAATAGAACACCAGTCCTGCATTATCACGGATGCTGAACGCGTATTTTGTGTTCCTATACACACTTTCGTCTGCCTGGTGATGCCAACTGCACACGACATGATTAGGTTAGTTCCGATATCGCAACTGTGTTGATCATGTATTAGATAAGATAGAGAGTGAATCTTAATGACTTTCATATAGCACTTACTATTCTGCAATCACGACAGTCTGATAGAATATCCAAACAAATCTTCGAGCAGATAAAGCCAATATTTTTTTCTTGTACCTTTTCTTGTACCTTGTACAAATACCACCACGGGTAGGCAACATAATCTTGACTTCCATCGTCATCATCAGTGGACGCATGGGGCCGGAACATCGAAGAACCATTTACGTAAAGGTAGATTGTTCGTTAGGGTGGATGGGCAGCCACTTCAACATCAAGAACGTATACATCGTTTTGGTCTCCCTCAGTTATTTGCTATGATTAGGGGTCCACTAGACGAATATTATACATGCCATCTTTCTTTGTTGAAATCCGGGAGATTCACCAGCGGCTCAGCACGCTTCCCATGTTGCGCTGTCTCTGATCTTGACATCAGAAGACAAGGGGTGTTGCTGTTTGAGATTATTCCCCGGAAATTCAGAGGTTCAACACGTCTCAGCGCGTCTCCCAGGTGTCGCGCTGTCTAGAAGACGGGTGGAATGGTGCTGTTGGTGATTGTCAGAGAAAATCAGAAAGAGTTGTCTGTATTGCGGGAGACCGGGAAATACGCCAAAAATCCGAGAGACTCCCGTATAATAAAACAATGACTCCAGTTCTTCGTTTTGATAACAGCAATTGCTAGCAAGTTGGAGGTTTGTCCAATCTCATTTAACAGTTGCGTACATTTAAAGAACATTTCAGTTACGCCAATATATTTATATATCGGTTTTTAACACGGACAATGCGCGCTTGTATGATTTGAGGCGTAAGATTACTGGAGAAATAATGTTGTTCGCATGTTCCCTGCAGTTCCGATGGAAAAGTGATGGATTGTCAAGAAACAATTGCGACGATAACACAATGTGTAAATCTTTATCATCCGATGAAATGTATCTGCCCACGCGCCGTCCAGCATTCTCAATCGTCGTTACGGCCTACGTGGGCTACGCGCCACATTTGTTCGAACGAGGACCTGATTCCATCATGCTGCCGTCGGCATGTCAAAAGGGGGTTTCACTCTCTGCTCAATAACAACTCTCTCGTTGCTTGTTACGAACTTGTCTATGTGTTTATACAGGCCTACTGTCGGAACTCATGTTAGTGTATGTCCGTGCATTTTATAATCGACACGAACCAAAGTAGTTTGTGCACACAAATGTTTTGTGCACACGAAAACAATAAGTTGCAATTAAGTGTTGTGGTCATTATTTCAACAAAATGTAACACAGTGATATTTGCCTGGCGAAAGGGGTTTATAGCTGAAAACTAAGAGTAAATGACCAATTATAATCGATCGAAGTATTGTGTGAATTTGGTAGCGATAGTGTGTATTTAGTGTGTATGTAGTGTGTATGTAATGTGTATGAATTGTGTATGTAGTGTTATGTAGTGTCTATGTAGTGTGTATGTGTTGATACAGACAACAAATACAGACAAAAACACAATACGAAATTATTTTAATTTGTTGCAAACGGGACCTTGGGAAGGCATGTGTAAACAGCCAAGAATGGAGAAATCATCGCGAACGACAAAGAAAGATGGAGAGAGTTGACAAGAAACGCGTAAGAAGCTACGAATTGAATGACGTGGATTAATACATAACCGTACGACTGTATCAGAAAGTGGGACAAGTCAATCAATCAAGCAATCTTTATTTCAGACAAAAAAGCATACATGTAATATGCACTATGTCCATAGTAAAAATAAAAAGTATATTATAGTGTATATATTGCATTAATCCACTTCCTGCGCAATACAGAGGTCGAATAAACATCACTGTGTATAATACTCTCAACAATGTTGTTCGTCGATGCAGATATTCTGCTCATAAAAACTGTACATGCATTTTCTAAATCTAGTATTGCAACAGTCCGTGTCAGAACTAACAAACATTAGGCTAGCACTACACCTCATAGATAGGCTGTGCATAATTCTAAATGCATTGTTATAGGAAACAATAAAGTGCTGCATAGCGGCTTTTCTATAATTAGCCCATAAGGAACATAAATACACATTACTACAATAGGATGTGAACAGTTTGTTCTTCACCTTCACTGAACAAAAGTGAAAATTCCTGAGTAGAATATTGCTTCTGCCGTACAAACTCCTTTCTTTGGATTTCATATCCGTTTCATCCGACAGATCATTACAGATTATATGGCCAAGATATTTGTATGCCTTCGTTGTATTCAGAACTGCATCACCAAGCTTAAGAGCTACTTCAAAACCGGTTTGTCTTGTGTCAAAAAACATTATCTGCGACTTTACTCTGTTAAACAATATGTCGTTGTCACATCCGTAATTGTATGATACATCTAGCAGTCTTTGCAATCCCTTAGCCGATGGAGCCAGTAGTACAATGTCATCAGCATACATGAGGTGATTAACAGTTGTATCACCACAATAGCATCCGATGGGTAGTTTCATCAGTAGCAAACTCAAATCATTCATGTATAAATTAAATAAGAAAGGAGATAGCATACCCCCTTGTTTAACTCCATTAGTCACAGAGAAGAAGTTGGAAAATACCGAACCCCATTTAACACACATAGTCTGATTACAGTACCACTGACATATCACTTTAATTAAATATTTAGACACTCCAAGCTTAAGTAGCTTCGTAAATAATGTTGTGTGATTCACCCTGTCAAATACCTTGGAGGCATCAAGGAAGGCAACATACATGCATGACCCATGATTAGTGTAATATCGAAGGAGCTCCTTCAACACAAATACACACATTTCTGTCCCATGTTTGGGTTTGAACCCAAATTGGTTACTTATAGTTCGTAGATGACTTTGCATCCGATTATACAGTATTTTTTCCACTATTTTTGTGAATACATTAGACAGACATATCGGTCTATAGTTATCTATGTCGCTGACACGTTTATTTTTATCCTTAATAATGGGAACAATGACAGATTTTTGCATATTTCCCGGTACGTAACCGTGTGTAAGTATAGCCGACATCAATATAGCCAATACAACTGGCAGCTGTCGATCCGCCCACTTCATGTGCTTGCTAGTAATGCCGTCTAAACCAGGTGATTTATTGTAAGATAAATCTTTGATAATTTCACTAATTTCATTAACAGTCACCCTCATACCTTGGTCAAAGACGGCATGCTCCTGACACAGATCAGCAAGAAATTCCTTGCTGCAACTTCCTCTAACTACATTAAAAATTTGACTGTAGTGTTCTTGCCACATTCCACTTATGTTTTGGCTGCCATGTACAACACCCACAGTTTAACATTACTGTTTGTGGAGTTTTTGATTTCCCTCCAGAAATCTCTATCGTTTTTTCCACTCATTTTCTCAGCAATTTTATCCGCAATAATGAAATTCTTTTTGTTCTTGCAAACTCTAAGTGCGTGTTTGAATTTGGACCTAGCCTGCCGCATAACGTCATAAACAGCACCCGTTCTGGGTTTGCCAATGTCCTTCCACAAAAGATATGCATCTCTAGCCTACACATATTATCGCTCTTGCAATATTCCCGATATATCTTCCAGACGTCGAAAGTGACGATTAATTCCATCGTAATCAATTTCTAATTCGTTTTTACTGCACGCGTGACAGTTATCACGCCATCAGCCTACCTAGCAGTCTACAGCGGCGCCCCTACGCCTGTCACATGTACTCGCCTTCGAATAAGTATAAAAGCTGGACAACGACCGTCTCTCTACCTCAGTCAGCACGCAGCCATGCTTCCATTACTACTGCTAGGTGCCGCCGTCGTCGCGACGTTGGTTCCGGTGTCGGACGGACATGGCTACATGATCGACCCCCCGGGGCGCGCGTCTATGTGGCGAGAGTACTGGGATACCCCAAAGAACTACGGAGACAACGAGTGTTTCTGCGGGGGGTTCCAGGTGAGTGGGGTAAAGTTGGAAAAGATACAAAGTAAGCATTTGAGTGGTTGACAAAATTCACAGGCCCCTATACGTAACTGTTTAAAAAAGAAGAACTAATTTATTAAATGTACCTAGTCCTAGATATGTTAGCATATAGGGGCATAACGTGTATTTATTCTGCGAATCACTACTAACTAACTAAAATTTGTGGTATCCAACTAACTACGATTTGTGGTATCTACACTTATAAACTTACCATGTACAAGTGTATATACCACCAAACAGTAGGTATATTTGTGTGTTTAAAGAGCGTAGTTTACTCTCTCTTTAATATGTTAGCAGTTAACTTTTATATCCACATTCTATGGATCGCTTGTAAGATACCTAAATAGCGAGTGACACATTTAGATATCAACATGAACGAACAGTAGACATAGAAATATATTTTCGAAACGATCAAGAAGACCATACTTTACTGTGTAACGTTATGCCATTGGGGTGGAATCAGATCTCAGCCGATTCAGTACTGAGGAAAATATCAACCATTTGAAATATTAGGTCGTAGTATCCAGAGGTTCCACGTGTCATTATCATTGCCGCCGCAACTGTAATCATCGTCAGTTCTAGTCGTGTGGTTTGTTCCAAAAGTCGGAACTTGGTATTGTAACCCGATTTGAGACTGCGTACACATTTTCTTTTGACACTGAGCGCCGATTCCGCTTTCTGTGTCCACTTGCTTCCTGGATCATTGACTACCTACCAACTGGCGATATATTCAAGACCATAACTTAGATAGTTATTTACCATTATTTAGTTACGTGTTTGTTGCTCTCATAATATGCTGCTTGTCTAACTGTCGGAAAATATTGTATAAACAGCTCACGGATTGAGTCGTGAGCTATACTCCATGGGACGTCACTGTGGCATTGCTTTCGTGTTACCAGGAAATAGCAGCTTGACAAGCTGTCATTGGCAACAGTAGAAATCACACGGTGTGACGGAAACGAGTTTAAGAAACCATATATATAATGGTGATAACAGCAGCGCTTGGTGTATGGCTCCAAGACTGACTGTAAGCTAGTCCTTTATAAACAGGTTACATGTATCTTCTTCCGTTTCTTCGTCGTTTGCTCAGACAGGGACTCCGGTTCCTCGTACGAAGGTCGATGTGCGCCGCAGGTCCCCAAGACGGCCAAAGTATACATTCATCAATATAACATATTCACCAACGTGGTGTTGATTTGTTCTAACAGCACCAATGGGAGGTGATGAAAGGCAAATGCGGCGTGTGTGGTGATCCGTACGACGGAAACCGCACTCACGAGGCGAGAGGTGCGTACGCGAAGGGCATCGTTGTCCGGCACTACAAGAGGGGATCGATCATCACAGTCAAGGTGATCGTTACGGCAAACCATTTCGGTTACTTCGAGTATCGGCTCTGTCCTGTCAACAACAAACGTAAGCGGGCCACGCACGCATGTCTAGACAAGTAAGTGGTAAAAATATTTTCTAAATAAACTAATAATATGTTAATATAAAATAAAAATGATTACTAGAACAAATGCGAATGTTAAAACTGTCATTATATATAATGATTAGACTTTCAATGCAGACCCGTACTTCAGGGTGCAGTTGGTGCGTATGAACCACCACTCGCTGAGGCAAAAGAGTTCAACTGGAGGGATATGGTTCTGGTCGTGGTCTCAAGGGGAGGTGCAGTTGGAGATTGTGTTGGAGTCTCGTGGGGTGCAGTTAGTGGTCTCAATTGGGAGAAGTTGGAGGTTTTATCGGAGCCTAAATGGGAGGGGTGCATTTAGAGGTTTCAGGTGAGGATGCAGTTGGGTGTTTTGGGGAGCCTCAAAGGGGGTGCAGTTGGAGGTATCACAGGGGTGCAGGGAGGATTCTGGGAGCCAACAATCGCAAGTCGGAAAACGCATCCCTAAAATGCCAACAACACTACGAGCCTGGCGTGTGGTGTTATTTACTAAAGATGCCTGTTCCCGGACGGGATAACTTGATAGTTCATATGTGACAGTCATGGTAGCAATGTTGACCAAATGTAAGGAAGCATACAACATCATTATATAAACACCATGACGCGCTTGCATATTTACGGGATTGTTTGAGCGCACGTCAAACGTAGAACAAGAAACCACAGCGTCGTTGTATGTTCAAAATGTCGAAGATCGGAGAGAAGGTGAAGTTAATATCCATCAATAGGCCCAAGTCGTGATAGTGTAGAATTGTCAAATAACGTTGATACTGCTACGGTACTGGCATGAGCATAGACGTAAATCTCAGTAGCAAAGCACAAAGTGTTCGCTTTGATGCTGTGACTTAACCGTGTTCCTGGTGTCGGGAATTATCACTCTAAATTTACTGTTCGATAATAATAAAACGCATCCCGTTTGTTGTGGTTTATTAACAAACATGTTTTGTCAGGAATCTGCTGAAGGTTGTCAACGGGAAAGGCACCAAACATTACGTGAAGACGCGACGTGTAGGCGCCTATGTGTCAAAACTCCAACTTCCCAGGAAACTCGTGTGTAGGCAGTGCGTTCTACAGTGGAAGTATCATGCAGGTAGGCCACCGTGTTAGTGAGAATAACATATATTTGGTGCTCAGTGCAATCGAACTTCCAAACAGCTTGATACGATTACAATTATACTATTATTTTGATTTTAAACTGATGGATTCACAGAACTACAACAATAATACGTGTCTTGTCAATCGCAACAAAGTATTCTACAACACACGACTATGCCCAAATAGTTACGTTTATTTATAAAGTATTTAACGTTATTGTGGTGCTGTCTTTTGATCACACTTTCGTCGTTTCGTAGATTAACCATTGAGCTTCCTTCTAGGCAACAGCTGGGGAAATGACTTCGTTACCGGCAAAGGTTGTATTGGCTGTGGACCACAGGAGGAGTTCTACGGGTGTGCTGACGTCAGGATCTCTAGAAAAGGAGGCAAGATCGTCATTCCAACGAAGGCGCCCATCGTTACGCTAAAGGTAGACCGCACGTCATTTTAGTGTAGGCAACTACGTCGAAAACATCGCGTTCGTGCAAAATCGTTGTTAAAAGCAAACTTTCACTTGATTTTGCATCTTTGTGTAGTAAAGATTAAAAAATTTGGGTGGCAATTTTTCCACGCAAGATATGTTCAAGATGGCCACCCACCATGCAAATTGCACTAGTTTTCCATTATAATGTTATTTTAAATAATTACCAACATGTTTACAATGGTGTCTGGAGCTCTTGCCATTGACAATATCCATTTATATTAATACATGTGTGTCTTAGATACATGTGAGCGCTATTGTAGGCCTGCCATTTTGAATCACAAACATGCGAATTATGAGAATTACCTACGGGCGACTGTATTATTATGTTCTATCTATATTGTTCTTTTACAAATCAATCTTTGTGTGCTCTGGTTATTTTATCATCATAAGTAAAGTAGTTTAAAAACAAACCTTTCTCACTTTTTTATGACTTTCTATATGTTATACAGGGCTGTACAGGTTGGACAGATTGTCGTGGTAGCAACAATGGTGTATCTGTCAAACAACTAATAGTGGGGGAGGCCAATGTATTAGAGTTGGGCTCCCGTAGGCGTGTAATGTTAACTTATGGCCACCTTTATAAAAGTATTCTAATAAGCCTTAGCAATGAGAACAAAGATGTTGCCATTTTTATGTTGACCTTTAATGAACTTTAACAAAGATTGAATGTATTTCATCACACACAAAAAACTTCCTCAAGAGAGTGAAAGAGGTTGCTTGAAGCATTCAATCATTGTAACATGCAGGTACATTCATCCTGGTAATTTAGATATATTTTGCATTTTTATGTGACTGCATTGTTTGATTTACGGTCAAACACTGCATTACCCTATAAAGTCACGAGAGCCTATTTTGTCAAACAAACATCCATCAAGGTAACAGTGTGACCATTTAACCGCATAACATTGTTTTTGCTACTGCGTCACCAATTAGCAGTATATCTGATCATCTGAAGTCATATGGCACCTCCAATTAAGTATATCATTTCTGGCCAAAAACTGGTGATACATTAGCAAAATACCAAATTAATTAAAGCTTTAGAATGATGTCTTAATGAGTATTTTGAGGACAACAAAGGCACCCACGACTTCAAAGAGTAGGGTATGGTTTTTGCCAGAACAAAAACTACATACACATACAAAAGAGGAGCAAACTGGCTCCAAACGATTAGCTAGAAATTAGTGTCTATAGTGGTCACATCAGAACAATGTTACTTTAATTTGGCTACACTTTACAATGATGTGTTAATGTGTATCACGGGGCCAAGTGGAGCACTCTCGACTTAACAAGGTGGCAGATTACTTTAGCCAGTAGGTACTGTTTGGTAACGTAGCCCACAGCTCCGATGTTTCGAATAGCAACTAGACAGACTATAATGGTCTTATATGATACTTCTGCAACAAGACCCTTTGTATACACAGAGACTACATGTTAATATAGTTGTCGGATCATAGTATATTTTACGAAACGCACGTGTCGCCCTTTTTTTCATAAGCTATGTTAAGCTGTTTGCAGTATTGACCAGATACTGGTGTAAATGGAAACTCTTGTGTTTGCACCTGCATAAAGGTGCACATTGGCGTAATGTAATGTCTATATCTGCCACAACAGTAAACTATCTATATGGTTGGTTTATCACTTTATAGTGATGTCTTACATACATCTAGGGAACAAAAATACACTCAAAACTTTGTAGGGTGGGGTAATGCTTCTGCCAGGTAACCAATGTCTGCCTACATAAATATGAGCAAAATGTCTCCAAATGACCAGGAGTAATGTCTACTGGAGTCACGGTAACAAAATACTACTTTTAGTTGATGAAGGTTTTTCACTGGTGCTTTAACGTATATTGTGGGAAAAACAAAGGCACTCGCTACATTAAATGGTGGAATACTGTTTTGACTACAAAATCAATGCTTGTACCCTCGGAAAGCTGTAAAATTACTCAACATGACCAGAAGTAATTGTATCAAAAGATGTAACAATAATAAAAGCTATTTCATTTGGCTAAATGTTTGCACTGGTGTCTTAATACGTATTTTAAGGACAACAAAGGCGTTTATGACCTTATTGGGCGGTGACATGTTTTCATCAGGAAATCAATATGTACACCAACAAATTTACAAAATTGCTTCAAATGACCAAGAGTATTGCTAGTGAATTCCACAATAACATAAACCAATTTAATATAGACGATGAGTTACAATGTTACTTAATACATGTTATTGTGTACCAATTTAACAAAATAGGTTCTCGCAACCTTAGTGGGTGGGGCCATGTTTTGGCCAGAAAATCAATCCATAAAACCCATAAAAATATGCTGGGTGTTTTTCTTCCCCCATAAATCTCAGCGGAGGTAACCCGACGGACGGTACCGATTATTCATGAGCATGTCTTATTTGGATCTGAATAATTCTAATAAAATAAATGTATAGAATAACATGAATTAGTCATATTAACAGGCTTAATGAATAATTATGTACATCACAAGAATATTAATATTCTCAAAGAATAGTTCTTTAAATACATTCCTCCAGCAGCTTCGAGTTGCATTCTGAGAAAACCTACCCTTCTAAACTGTTCTTAAAAAGGTACGATGTGCAACTTGAACAATATTTATTTGATCATACTTGCTACGGCATATGTCACTTTGGCATTTTATATGTTATTTGATAAATTATGCTTTTGCAAAATTACCGGTTCCCAGGTACCGCTCGCTGTATAATAAATATGTGGCACGCGGATATAATACATTGTCTTTTGCACCGTTTTATTTTAAAATATGTTTGAAACAAATAATTAGTTGAAACAAACTTTATATCGAGTTGAGGAAAGTTATGTGTAGAGCAGCATAGTGCATGGGGCATGTTGATTCACTGGACTTTTGTATTTAAAAGATGAACGATCTCAGAATGCAATTTTAAAGCCAACTACCCCGGGATAAGTGATGTTTGTCATGCCGGCGGCCATCTAGAATTTGCCACCCTATTTATATTTTGTTTCAAATTAACGGATACTCTGAGCATATCAAGAATCACTGGTAAAATAAAAGTGTATACTGAGCATATTAATGCAATGAACGGTAGGCAAATCTTTTTACTATCGCTATTTTGAAATTCAAGATGGCGGCCCTCTACAACCTTTTACATGTAAATAAATATACGAACATTAATACAAAAGGGCATTTTCATTGCTAAGGGTTCAAGATACCATTATAAACATGTAAGGAATTATTTAAAATAATATTTTTTATGAAAAATAACCGCAATTCGTATGGTTGGCGACCATCTTGAATTTGTGAAATTTATCTTGCTTAGAAAATTACCACCCTAATTTTATTAAACCAATATAACATAAAGATTCATAATTAAGAAAAATTTACTTTTAACAAACATTCTGCACGAAATTACATGTGGAACTACACTATTTGTATAGTGCAATCAGTTACCTGTGTATTTATGGTAGACACATATTAACAAATAACATAGATAGTAGGATGCATTGAAATATACATAGATTGACTGAGCTATTACCAAGAGTTTCCATTTACACCAGTATCTGGTCAATACTGCAAACAGCTTAACATAGCTTATGAAATAAAGGGCGACACGTGCGTTTCGTAAAATATACTATGATCCGACAACTATATTAACATGTAGTCTCTGTGTATACAAAGGGTCTTGTTGCAGAAGTATCATGTAAGACCATTATAGTCTGTCTAGTTGCTAGTCGAAACATCGGAGCTGTGGGCTACGTTACCAAACAGTACCTACTTGCTATATGCAATGTTATTGGTTCACTGCCCAACATTACTTATTAGAGCTAATGCCACTGGTCCACAACCAGATAATGACTGTGTTGGGTGTACACAAATATGTGTATAAAAACGTACAAGGAAATCAAGGTGTTTGTCTATGGCGTGTTAAAATAATTGTATAACGAAATTTAATGATGACCACGATAAACGAAACATTGAACCTCAGTGGCGTTTATTATCCTACATATGCACTGGCACTGCTTTGCATCATTTCAATTTGATTTCTAAGTCCGTAAAATTCCCTACAGCCTCTCCTACATTTTTTCATTCGCATGGTGTCTTGAACGTTCGGAGAATCGCGTTCTTGGAATCATTCATAGTGAACGTATCGTGTAGGCGTACTCACCCCGTCCCCAATGAATTTCACTACATCACCCTGATCACGTATGTATGTTGTTTCAGCCAATCGACTCTAAGGCACAAGTAAGAAAATGCCCTGGCGATAGATACGTAGTGAGCGACTGGTACAAAAACCAGGCTAAGACGATGGATCCGTGGTGCAAAACGATGTGTATTGTGACAGGCCCAGACCGGAACTGCCCGCAGACACATTGCCAGTGCGCATAATCACCGGATATGACACGTCGTCTATCAAAAATGGCGCATTTCACGTGTTTCTTCTGAACAGCCACTTACTGTTAAATGAGTTGTGGTGTCACCAGTCAAACGTATGACGTCTTCAAGAAGTTTGGACACAGCATTTCAATAGATTCCTTTCTGTATTTCGTGTAGTCTATTTGACAAAAATTGTAATTATTAAGAGAAGTGGGTGGCTGTTCATATTAAATACACTAGATACCTGTTGAGAACTGACGTCATAATTGCGAGGTTAAAGGTCACTCGGTAGTGATGTGAAGAGATTACAAGAGTTCGGCAGAACGACAATGCAAGGGGATGTATGTGCGTGGCTATTAAATAACTGTTGAAGTATGACAAAGACTTTGTTCTGTATGATATAACATGGGCGATCACAAGCGTATTATTTGCAGGTGTTCGTTAAATTTTATATATGCAATGTAACCGTTGCATCAGCTAAAGAATCTGTTCTCTTTGTATATACATGTAGAAAAATGACATTGTAGTGGGTGAAATTGAGCTCCTTGTTAATGTACGTGTAAACTTAAAAGAAAATATATATATATTCTTTACCGAACACCTATCACAGAATACTTTAGAAGCAAAATTAATTATTCGGAAAACTGACCAGAGTAAAAAATCACACAAAGAAACAATACATACACAGCTGTAAATATTGTCTGACATTTGGAAATACAGATGTACTGATGAACAAGTATTGACTATCGATTGACAGCTTTAATACGTACTGCTTATCGATTTTGGGATTGACCAACCACCGTGTCTCTGACTTGATACGCCTGAGCTTGGATTCCGAGGAATTAGGCGCAAACGGTGTTAACTTACATTAATGATTAACAATGACGCCATTGCCCATACGCAAGTATGAAGAAAACGCAATTGTTTGATTATATGGGATACAAGCCGATCGATGATAATTTAGAGCCACATTGGTTTGACCTCAATATGAAATTCAACACGCCAGTGAGCATGGGTCAAATACATCGACTTCTACTTAAGTACATTTTGTCAGTACCTGGACTTGTACTTGGGTTTTCGAAATGACAAATACCTGCAATTGGTCAATAGTACTTGCCAAAATAGTAAGTGCATTTCACGAACATTTCAAGTACACACCTTGATTATTCATAATAAAAAATAATACTTCGAGTATTTAGAAAACAAATACACTTTATACTCTATTGATTTTCCTGTGTGCTGTACAACACGGAATGCTCATCCTGGTAATATCTACAACGAATATTATATATATTTGTTAATACTTAATAATTGGAACCTGGGTAATGTTATTGTTGTTGTTCATTATGGTTGTAATATATTTGAACTTATACTTAACCTACCTAAAGTACTTGTACTTTGAATTTACTTGATACGTTTATATTTCGAAGTACGTGTACTTGACCTGGTGCATTTGTACGTGGCATTGCACTTTATTCAAAGTACTTGATTCCAACTCTGCCAGTGAGAGGCATTCGGCCTTACTACCTTACACCGACCCATGAGGCAACAAAACCAGCAGCAAGTGTTATAGCCATTACAGTATTTCGATATTAAACTCGTTACCGCTGATCACTTAATGTCTCGTCTCACCAATTTCAGCTTTGGTGATTATTATATCGTGGTAGCGATCGCTTCCCGGTAACCCTGACAACGCCACCGTGACGCCCTCGGGTGAATGTCTCACCGAACCAATTGTCCAAACAAATAGAATGATATAAGCTGTAAATATCTTCGTTTGATCTCACATTGTGTATTTAATAAAGCCAACTGGTGGTTCGGAGGCCAATGGTCCAAGGAAATGATTGAATACAAAACGAGGGAAGTGAACGAAGGGGCCTCGGAGGAGATACACGTGCAATGACACAAAGTTAGCGCATTAATAGATATAGCTATATAAATGGAACAGTTTACCTACTGACTGCCCTACATTTGATTTTTAAAAATAATCATTCATGAATTGTGGACACTAGACATGATACGTCAACGGTTTCATCGTCTATATACCTCTACGAATTGAACTCACGGCCACATGCCCGCATTCCTATATGCTATCGAATGCCGTATCGTGGAATCGTTGTGTGATTTTCAGCTGGCCCACAGTCACCGAGTTTTCTAACATAGTAACGAATTTCCAAAAGGTGATTTTGCTCCTATCTACCAAATCTTCGTCCGATATTAACGTAATTTCAGGATGGCTGCTCAAATCTAACATTTAAACTCTTTCACCAGTGTTCACCCGCATTGTAAACCTGTCCATCGTGTTAGCATCACTGAAACATGCCGTGTTAACACCGCCATTGAAGAAGTATTGTCTTAGTCCAAAACTATTATTGAACTAGTTTTAAGGTTCATCGACAGCAAACAACATCTTCGATATCACTACATAGGACGTGCTGCTTTCTCTAGATAACAATAAGAGAGTGATCCTTTGATACCATCGACCATCAATTACTGATCGATCAACTACACTGAACTGGTGTGCGTGACAATGCCATCTGCTGGTTGAAGGCGCATCTTTCACAGAAACAAGTTGACAACATCATTTCATGAAGTATCGGTTTAACATGTGGTGTGCCACAGGGAAACGTGTTCAGACTTCTACTGTTTACGACCTATTGTCTCGGACTTAGCCGTGTTTTCGAACATCATCAACGGCGCTATCGCACATATGATATGCAATTGTTTGTGGACGTCTTCCGTGGTCTGTCAGCCACTTACCTCGACGTTTTACTGGATAACACTACGTCGATGAAAAATCAAATGCATCGTGTTTGTCAGGTGGAATATTGACACCTCCGAAGCATCGCATTGATTCGGAACTGTCTTACCACTAATGACTGTAAATGCATTAGTCATATACCTGCATACTGTTTTGTTTTGAAATCCGGGAGATTCGTCAGCGGTTCAGCACGCTCCCCGTGTCGCGCTTTGTCTGATCTTGACATCGGAAGGCGGGAGGGGGAATGCTGTTGGAAATTTTTCGCCGGAAAATCACCCGTTCGCTGTCTCGAAGACTCGATGACGGCCTCAGCTGTTGGAATTTTCAGCGAAAATCCTGGACATTTATTTTCCTGGAATCCTGGGAGACCGAGAGATATACCTAAAATCCAGTAGACTCTCGGAAATTTAGGGAGAGTTGGCAGGTATATAGTCATGTCACGTGCCGTCTTTGCATAACACAACGTCGGCTTTAAAATAGCTGCATATTTTACATGTTTATACTAGCTGTGCATGTTACTAATAACAGCAACAACATGATCACGTCTGACAACTGTTTGTTAGGTCGTTTGCAATTTACAGGATACCGTTAACTCCTAGCAGCCAACAGCGCCGTTGGGAAACAGTTATGGTGAATGGAATGGTATATACAGTGTTCGAAATTACTGCCGACCCGGAAGCTCGAGACCGTTAAATATTGTGTCTGGCCGGTAAATTTGCAAAAATGCCGGCCCGCAACACCGGCATATTTTTTTAAAAGAACATAATGGAGCGCTTGTCTAGTATCCGGACTAACTTCGATTTCGTCATTATAGCTACATGTTTGCCTAAATTTGATACCTCAGTGGTTTAGTTATATCATTCAACATTTTCCCAGGCATATTTATATTACCAAAATATTGCATCGTAGCACACTTTTGAGGCCCAAAACAAGTGGTACGTACAGAAGGTAAAGGACAAACGGCCCAAAAAGCGACCCATAAACTTTGGCACAACATTTATAAAAACGTATGCATTTCGCCTGGTATCGCCTTTCGCGTTGATCCATTTTTGCTGAAGAGTTAGTACAATTCCATGATGTAATCGTGTAATTAACTTCTGAATGACCATTTATTGATAACAATATGCTATCCATATCAGTTTGCCACAAACGTTTTCAATTTAACACAACTGGCGTTTCTAGAATGACAACTGTTATTGTTCAAATATATCATCATCGTCCATATTGTTTTCGTTGGCTAGAATGCCGTACACACTGCCGACAGAGGTTTGTGATGTTACTTGGTATAACATTTCCCATTCTTTACATCCCGCTTTCCCTATTTGAATCAGCTTCGCGCTGGTGTCTTTAGCAATTATGGCGTCCTTTCCCTTCTCTACGTGCCACTTGTTGTCACGCTTTACAGCATTGGAGTCATCGTCTATATACATACCTTTTTCTGGGTATTTGATGATCTTTCACATACGAGTGTGAACAGTCGCAGAAGCATCAGTAATATCGCTTTATGTGACATCGGTGGTGGTTATGTCATTAGTGATGGCTGTGTTGTCAGATGTGGTTGTCAGCAGTGAAGCTGCGCCAGCAGTACCAGTATGAACCTTGAACACTATGATGTGTGTTGCTGTCCTGCCCGGGTATATATGCTGGAACGTATTTGGCGTAGCAACCTCCAGACAAGCAAGATTCTTTCGCATGTACATTTGGCCTCAACTTGGGACCCTAGCATCAGCGGTCACAAGACTGTTGAAGTGTCATGGTATTCCATGAACTGATGATGCCACAGCTGGCTTTGACTGAGATGGAGGATGCACGGACAACCGTCATCTTTGGTTTTCTTTGTAACGAAGCGGTTGTAGAATAATGCCTCTAAAAATATTATTAACAGTTATAATGGCCTTGCATACACGTGTTGATCTGAAGATCAGGGTTTTACTGTTAGGTGACATTAGTGTGTTACTTCATGTCGAAACAAACTGCGTTTCGCGTGGTATCGTATTCTCGGGTATCGATTAGCAAGTTAAGTCGGTGTATCTCAACCAGGTTTATAGTGGGAGCATTTCTTTTTGATCACATGTAAACTAACCTAAGTGCAAAATGTATGTCAAATATATACTACTAATGTATATATATATATATATATATATATATATGTGAATGAGTTATTTGCCATTAAAAGGCTTTCGCGTGGTATCGCATTTTCTAACCATTTTAATGTGTTTTCGGAGAAAGATGACGTCAACAAAATGTTACTGGAATTACCTACATTACATTATTTATTTAAATTTTTAATTATCCAAGCATACATACGTAGTCTATTTTAAGGCTTGCATATAGTATTTAATATTGGAATAAAACATGGTTCTTTCACCGTTGAATGCACACGGAAAGTTGCGTTTTGCGTGGTATCGGTGAAATAGTATTTATACGAAAATAATTCTCCAAAATTTGTCATTCACGATAGTTAAACCATTTGTTTGCCCACATGCATTATACATCACATGGCATATTAGTTGTGCTATCCTTTGAATTATGAATGGCGGGACATTTAATGAAATAAGACTAATGTGTCCAGGTGTCGTGAGATTCAACCAAAATACATTACACACAAAGCTAGCATTACATACAAGGACCACTAAAAAAAAGTTATGAGAGAAACAGAAATGTACAAATAAAAACAGTAATACTTTATATTTAATATAGATGTGCAATTATTTAGTTGTATTGTGCAATCTTATGAGCAACATTTTGTGTAGGGTGTTGGCAGTTTTACTAATTGTATTGTCATTACTCAATAAATATATAAATCTATCTTGATCGTTTATATTGCTAAAAGCTGGGTAATCGTTTACCACATATTCTAATAGTTATTGCCGTTCATGAAAATATAAAGGGCATTTCATTAAAACGTGAAACTCGTTTTCTATTTCCTTAGTGCCGTTATAACACATCCTAGCTTCAGGCGGAGGGTCGTTACGGTCAAAACGTCCAGTTTCAATTCTGATTGATGCCACGCCACATCGGAATTTTGCAAGTGCTAATCGGTTACTTCTTTCATGATTTTTTAAACATAATGTTCAGTTACAAATGTTGTTTTGAACTGTTTTCAGGTGCTTAGTTTGTTTCTACCGCTATTTCTGCACTGTTCTCTGTGTATAATATAAAGCCATTGCCGTTCATGTAATTCAGACAGGCAAACATATGTGCATTCTATCATATCGTTTACATTAACATGGCCACCTATGTTAGTCAGATTATGCAGATGTAAATCATTATAACGATGGTATACTTCATAACCCCAATTTCGTTTCCCATTTTTGGCAATTTCATCCACAAAACACGCGGTTTGTCACTCGTTATATCCATATTGCTTAAACGGCACCAGAGCCCTATAATATTTTTTAATTGTTGGTGAATCGGGGTTTTCCATCCCATTTCACCCTGTACTGCTGCTGGTGGGGTATATTTACCCACATATAGGACAAATCGACAGTCCCTATTATGAATACTATCTGACAGAATATTCTTTTGTATCCCACACAGCTCAACCACCGTAGTTATTAATAATAGAGAGCACCAGACCATCGTATAGTTTTGTAAAACTGTTAAAAGGCATTTCTCCATTACACTTTGCCTTAGCCATTAATAAACCCAAAGCTGTGTTCGCTGCAGTATCTACAGTTTTTACCATATCCTTAAAATCAAGGTGTTCAGTTAAAATCAAACTTAAATATGTGTACTTGTAATACAAAATCGTAAGTAGCCTTGAGTTTCGATTAATTACGAAAAAGTACAATTTGAGTTTTGTCTTTGTTAATAGACATGCCCCAGTCATTGCACCATTCCCAGATAACATTTAGCAATGTCTGCAGTTCTTCTGCTGATTCGGCGAACAACACACTATCGTCTGCCTATGCTAACATTGTAATAATTTCGTCTCCGATCTTAACACCTTTACCCGTACACTTCAATTCAGTTGACAAATCGTTTATAAACATATTGAACATGATGGGGAATAGGACACATCTCTGTTTACGCCCGCAGTCAACATTGAACCAGTCAGCCTTTAAGTTGTTGTCCATAACACAACATTTGTAATCGACATATTTTGATTTAAATGCGTCAAGCATTTTTCCTTGAATGTTAAAGTTAATATTTTTTCCCAAAGGAAATTTTTATTGATGCGGTGGTATGCTTTATTAAAATCTACAAAGCATGCAAACGTATGCTGTCGGCAATTCTTTCAGGTGTTGATTATGTTTGTAATCTTAGATAGGTGGACCAGACAACTTCGTACTGGTCTAAAACTATTTTGCTCATCACACAAAAGGTTGTTGTCCTCGACCCATGATATAAGACGGTCATTTAAGATTGAGCAGTATATTTTATATACATGAGAACTAAGCGTAATTCCGCTACAGTTCAGTGACACTCGCGGATCCGACGTACAACACTTGGGTATCGGGGTTACGATGCCCCGACGCCACGCTTCAGGAACCCTGCTGTTGTCAAAACATTTAGTATCAATAGTTAATTAAATAAGTGTACAGCATTCTCATTACATAGTGTTTTGACTGGAATGCCGTCATCGCCCAACGCTTTGTGTTTCTTGGCCTTGTTTAAGGCCAGGCGAATGTCCTCTTTATAAATAACCCCATAAAGATGTCCATTGTGACACAGTGAGTGGGTTTCTACCGTCGGTTGGTGGTCAATTGTTTGTTCGTGATTGACAGGGTTCAGTAAAAGTATGTCCTTCATTTACTCAATACCACGTCTTGATGAGTGGACGTGGAACTGTCCTCTAGTATCACTTCCATGGGTATATCAAGTTTACGTTCTTGTTTTATTCCCAGTTTGCCATTATGCTTCCAGAAAACATTACTACCATTTGATGCCATACCCATCCTCGCAAGCCTGGACTGTTTGTCGTGCAAAACTAGCCCTGGCAGATCTCCTACGCGAAGTGCGGAAGTTAGCCGAGTCAAACTAGTAATTGACTTCATCCCCGGGCGCCAGATGTCGCTGCTGCTGATTATGTCAGTGCCAGCCAGTAGTACCCCCTGGCTGATCGATTTGCGAAACTCTGAATATAAGCTCAACCTATGAAATCGCTCACTAGATCAGTGGATCTCAGCAGGTCACGAGGTCATAATAAAACTAATTTCAACCAACCGTGACTCGTATTACGTGCAATGTTTAGGAAGTAGAAGCAATTATTCGAATACACGTACAGTACCGCTCAGCTACTCGTGCTAATGGGCGAACGGGTCATTATATATTGGGATTCCCAGAAGTCGTTTATCTATCTTCAAACTGGGGCGGGTATTTGCGCTGTCCTCACGGGTGATGCAGACCACCTGACCTGCCGCCATCCACTGATCTAGTGTGCGATTTCATAGGCTGAACATAAATTCTGAGTGTCGCTAAGCGATCAGCAAGGGGGTACTGCTGGCTGGCACTGACGTAATCAGCAGCAGCGACCCCTGGCGCGCGAGGATGGCCAAACCAAGTAGGTGTTTTTGTTGTTGACGTCAGAATTTGCGTCAAGGCAATAGTCCACGACAGCCAAATCTTTGGTAGAAACATATGTGCATGAAGTCGTTTATCGACGAATCGCGACCATTGAGAATACCGCAGGTTGACGATATTAAAAGGTCAGGTATTGACTATTTGTCCATATGAGTTCACTTTAAAATCAATCACTTTTCTCTCTGGAATGTCATCCATACCTTCAATGTAATCAGCTTCACAGCCACATCGGCCATTGAAATCACCACATATGAAAAACAATCCGAGTTTCTGGTATCGGTACATCTGTGATAGCAGTTCGTTGTAAAAGTTCTCGGGGTCAATGTAGCGTGTTGTCCCGTCAGGAGGGAGGTGACACACACGCATATACTAAAACTAGTATCCGAGTTCTTGCTGTGAAAGTTATCCACATTATTCCTTCCACTGATGTGTCTAGATTGTTCACATTAAAATCATGCAACAGAGCATTTATTACACAAATGCCTACACCGCTTGTCTCTGACTTGGCCCGACAATTAAGGTTCGTGCGATTATGCCCCCACCATTTGTAACCATTTAATTCCTGCTTAGTAGCACCGGTAAGATGAGGTTCAACCACAGGGATTGTATTTAGATAGATGTTTCGCACATTCTGCCCTCACCTGATAATTGTCAGTGTCTTGCTTGCACCCTATAATGTTCTAGCACCCAACGGACACCTACCGACGACCGCGCACATCCCATCTACTGTTGCGCGCACGACGTGTCCCTGGCAGTTGACAACTCCGGGCCGTCACACCTTGTGACTTTGACCCGAGTGAACAAGTGTGTGTGTGTGTGTGTGTGTGTGTGTGTGTGTGTGTGTGTGTGTGTGCGTGTGTATACACTTGTGTGTGCGTGTGCGCCCGCGCGTGTGTGCGCATGAACATTGTTGGAAGTACCTTGAAAGCAATATGCACTGTAGCATGACATCTTTACAAAGTCAGATAAATTGACCACATAATCGTATTAGACAAACTCAATATTTTTTTATATCATGCAGTCTTATTAAGTTACTTCGTCGCACGCACACCCTTAAAGGTGAAGTTGATTGGGCGATATTTTAATGCCATAAAAATATTATCACTACAGGCCTACAAAAAGAGGCATACTGATTTCTTCGCCAAAGAGTGTATTTAATATTATATGAAACGTTGAACGATCACTATATCATTTTATTAATATGTCGCAACGTCCGTAAAACAGTCGTTGCACATTTTCTTTCCAATATTGCATAAATACGATTTGCCATTGTTCTGTATAAATCATGTTATTTATTAAATGCCGTTTTCAAGAAATTAACATACGACTAACATTAAAATAATTGTGAAGCGCACATTGGTAATATAAACACGTAGTGAAATAATCCTGCTACACAATAACACTGTTACCGCCACCAGGAAGGAATATACACTATGTCATGACATAATTACTGCACGGCAGACAAATTCGTCACGTAATCGTATCATACAAACTCAACTAAAATCAACAAAGTACAGTGAGGTGTCTTACAAATAAAAACGTTCAATGTACACTCTCGCACACTTCTAGTATGAAGCTGAGCACATTTGTAACCATGTCACACATTGAGTATACATTACGTGGTCAGTTCAATGTACACTCTCGCACACTTCTAGTATGAAGCTGAGCACATTTGTAACCATGTCACACATTGAGTATACATTACGTGGTCAGTTCAATGTACACTCTCGCACACTTCTAGTATGAAGCTGAGCACATTTGTAACCATGTCACACATTGAGTATACATTACGTGGTCAGTTCAATGCCGTGTATGTCACCGAATGATTGTCTCTATTCTTTCAACAAACCTGTGACCAGAAACATTATACTGTTGAACCTCGCTTTCGGTAATCCAGCCACCTCACAATTAGGTCACTTTAGGACAGTCGCAAATTATTTATGTAACAGCACAGAATACGGAATTAAGTCTCACTAATAGTCACCTCGCCATTCAGATCACGTTTGCCCTGTCCTGAAGGTGACCTTGTTAGTGGGGTTCCACTGTACCAGATACATTTGGTCAAACACGTAAGGTTACATAAGAAAATCTACGTGTGTGAATGTTTGCCTGTGTTTTGAAATGATGAACTGCACAAGAAGGCAGTGAAGTTTAATTGCAATAAGAGTATGTCATTCATTCACTTTAAAGGGAACAAACAACGATTTTCACTGGTTAATTGAAACTGATAAAAAGTTTTGTATAATTGAAATGCTTCATTTTGCTTATGTTTCCAACATCAAAGTTAATCTAAATTAACAATGTTATGTGCCACGCCTTAAATTTTAATGCGACAATATACTGCAGTACTTACCATCAGAAATATTGTTAACTGAAACTTTACAGACAATATAATGAAATTCGTCGTAATCACCTTGAATGGTCAGTCTATGTGGTCTGCCATTTACTGTCTAACAGCGATTTGTAAATATATCATAAAGCTGGCTTAGTATAACCAAATCATGTGCACTTTCTGCAACACATTAGTATTTAAGCAACCAAGATGTTAGCAATAACAACTAGCTTACACACACCCATGAAGCAACAAAACAAGAGTATAAATTATCACCGTTACCGTATTCTGATTACAAATTCATTCACGAAGTTGTCACCATTTTTTTCAGGCAGGAGATTGACCTCCAGAAAAGCAGAGCATACAAAATACTTAAGTGAATAACTCTAAATAAAATGTGTTGTATCTCCTGAAATGCATTGTCAATTGACAGATCAGATGTGAATGGCTTAGAGGCAAATGAAGATAGTAAGATGAAAGTGGACCTCTGAGTCTCAGAAGAGATTTACCAACAAAAAGTAATATACAGATAACTCAGTGTACTAATGTCCTAGCCTTTATGGTACTGCAGTCGTCCAGTAAACCAATCAAAGTAGTTGTTCATTCCCTTTCACGTGAGCAGTATTGTTGGTCCTACAGCACCAGTGTCACGTCAGATGAGATGAGTGTTTCAGTGTTCAGATAGGCAGACTTGGTGGACGAGCCGCCACATTCTCATCTGTCAGTTCCTCTTGCTCTACTACCTGTGGACACACAACAATATACGTGTATATGTCTGGCCAACTGGGGCACACTGAATGTGAAACATAAAAAAAAAAGTATTGATAGATTATTTGAAAAAATAATATGTAATAATTATATTTACATAGAACATGTTTTGGTACAATGTCACGACCGTAGGTTTCTCTGTATGTAAAACAGGGTGTCTCCAACAATAGCAACTAGGTTTTGTCTTAGTTGTCATCATCCGTTCCATTTGATTGAAATAACAGTGCCTACAAATCTACACTTCTAAATGCGTTGTTCTAAATATAATTTGTTTAGAGATTGTTTTCGTTTTACTATATCGTTTTACTATAGAAAAGTTTTATATATCGTCAACTTGTATTTTGTTCTATTCATCCTTGTTTTGGTTTTTTTATTTGGAAAAAATATGTATTTCTTGTTTCCTGATTCAATGAAAGTATCGAAATCAGAGAGCTGCGAAGACAGAAAAAGACTCACACGAGGACACCAGCAGGGGACACAACAGTGCAGCCAGTGGCGACACAGCTGAAGCTCCCCGAATACTACGACTTCACAGTATTTCGTGAAGACATGGAGAACCAGAAGGACAGACACGCCAATGAAGGTGGAGATGGCCACTTGCAGCCCAAAGTAAATCTTGCCTCCCTGTCACACCAACAATAAACTAACAGTGAGGTGAATTTATGGAACATCTCAGAACGTCGATGTCTGACGTCACATAAAATTACTTTCGTTTGGGGAGGGGGTCAGAGGTAATGCCATCTGGTGTCGGACATCGATGTTACGCTTCGGACCGATACTGTAATAATATTATATTACATATATTATATTATACATTATATTAGCATCATCATATCAAGGTTTACAATCTTTTGTTTGAGGTGGAGCTGAGGCCTGGCGAAAGTAATTTTGTCTGGTATCGGACATGACGTTCTGAGATGATCCCTTAATTCCAAAGATACAAGAGATGTGATAGAAAGAATCATAATGTAGTGCAACGTAGATGACTTCCAGGAAACCTACGACAGGTTATAACGGGGCCACCTGTATTAATAATAAGCTTGCATCTAAGACCGTGTTCACATTTAATTTTCAACCGGATTACGATGCGGATCAACTAATTCGGCTCTGTTCACACACACAAAGTTAGGCTGGATTAAATCAACAACCGAATTAGTGCACCAGGGGGCGTGGTGTGCGGGTCATAAGTCATACTCTGCGCGAGACTACAGCCCTCTGCCATGCAGCAGCGCCACCATCGTCGAATCAAAGCAAACGGAGCGTTCACATTGGCTTGATCCGCATCCTAATTCGGTTAGCCGAATTCTAATTCACTGATTTTCCTGCATTACAATTCGGATAGCTTAGTGCGGATCAAGAGTGTTCACATCGCGCTACCCGAATTGGGATCCACATCCTAATGCAGATTAAAGTTGTGTGTGAACAGGGCCTTACATAGCCATTTTTACTCAGTGTATGAAAGTGCATAGTAATATGCATATACAAAAATTGCCTGTTACTCACAAACAATTATACCGTAAAACGTAAGCTGTACAGTTAAGATAAATTATATTAAAAACGATAAACTTAATCATAATGTCTGATAGGGACTGTTTGAAGTAGAAGGCAAAAATAAAAGTAGGAAGCCCACTACTTGAGAGCTGAGGTGATACACATCTATTCAAGCCTGGGTGTGTGTAAATACCAATGAAATGTTTAGCCAAAGATGCATTTTTGTAAACACGCTTACATTGTTCACAACCAGAAAATGAAAGCCATTCAATGTACTGTGTATACAGTCAAATATTACTGAAGAAATATGAAGAAACGATGCTTGGACGGAGATACATTTAGACTGCTCCAGAAATAACTTATTATTATATAGATATGAAATGTTAATGGCAGTAAATTCGGTTCATTTATCGAAGTAGCAAAAACGTGTTATTACCTTTGCATAGTCATATGCAGTAGGAGTGATCCAGTGTTCGGAGTAACTTATCAGCACAAGAAACATCATGCCTGCAAAATACATTAAACATTGAGAATGTGTGAAATAGAAGGTAGAAAACATTGCAAAGACTGCAATCTGAAAGTCTTATATGCTGTAAACCACTTAATGTGAAGTGGGAGTTATATTGATGGTTTTTTTTATAAAAAGACACAAAGTTTTAAGACACTGACTGGTTATGAACATATTGGCAGAGGTAATTTTGTCACTAAGAATAATAGACTTAGAGGACACAAAGTTAGTGAAGAACCAGTGTAGATTAGATTTTTAATAGTATTCATTCTCACAGAGGATTATAAAAGAACGGAACAAAGTATCTACTAATTGTGTAACTTCTAGCAGAATATGTTTAAAACAAAACTGACAGCAATTTCAGAATGGCATTTTGCATATAAAAATAATAAATAAGTTGTTGGTCTCTCGGTATGCTAAAGGTTTTCTTGTCCACTTGTCATGTGGTGTTTTCACTCCGGGTGGCAAACTTTAATTTTTTTTATAAATATTTTGCCCATTACATGTTACCATCTTGTAAATGGGAACAGAGGTTAAATGAATGGTTACTTTGCAATGTTTTATGGCAACATCCATCAAACATTCATAAAATGCAGGTCAAGACACGTTTACACTGCTCTTTAGCCGAATCTAACATACCACAATACACCGATCAAACTTGTGTTGCTCACTGTTTTTTTTTCATTACAAAAATGAGTTGAATGATACATAAAAAGGATAATAAAAGTTTATCTTACCTGTATAAACTAGTATTTGTAGCACAGTAACAGTGAAGAACACAAAGATCTGAAACAGTCATCAAGCAGTGTAATCAGACCCATAGCATAATTCATTTTTGGGGGTGGTTCGTTTTTGGCATGGGTTTGATAATTTTCCACAAACATCCCCATAACCATTTCAGATGGAGCCTTGGAACATAGGGTTGGAAATTTGTCACGGCTGGTGAGAGTACTGTTGGAGATTGTTGAAGTTTGGAGATTTTTGAAGTTCAGGATAAGGTTGTGTTGGAGATTTTTGTAGTTAAGGGAGGTAGTTAAGAGAGTGCAGTGTTGGAGACTTTTGCAGTTGATGAGAGTAGTGTTAAAAATGCTATGCAGTTGGGGGTAGTGTTGGGAATTGTTTGCAGTCATGAGGGGTAGTGTTGGGGATGATTTCTGCAGTCAAGGAGGTCATGCTGGAGATTTTTGCTGTTAGGGGGTGTAGCTTTAGAGATTTTCACAGTCTGTTGGAGATTTTTCATGTTTGAGGGGGTAGTGTACAAGATTTTTAGCAGTCATGGGAATAGTGTTTGTTGATTTATAATTTCCAACAAACAATTTCATCACATTTCAGTCATAGAGCCTTGAAGTTGTTGGAAATTTTTTTGATCAATATTTGTGACATGCATTTGTGACACAGATATCAAGGCACCTACTGCGGTAATGTTATGGTAGATAGCTGCTCTCAGCGCAACAGTTCCCGATATGATTAACTGAAACAAGGACAGCAACAAAACATTAGACAAAGTTGACGCACAAGAATGTGGCGAGCAAATATAGGCAACATATTTTATTAAATGCAGCGCAAAGGAAAGTTTAACTGAAAGAGGCATTTCTCCATTGTAACACTGTCGACTCTAGTTACAAGTGATCTAGATAAATATTTTTATGTGCTTAAACACAAATAAAGGTGGAACTATTTTCAATGAAGTTTGTGAATATTTCACCACACCCTGGTCTCTGTGACATATCTTGTGAGTTTAAGAAACAAGACATTCTTATTTTTTCAGGTAAAGAATAACACGAACACAAAATTCTGAGTATGGTAAAACCTCCCTACATGCACAACGGTCACCCATAGGACTGGACTATAGTGACCTGAATAGCAAGGTGACCATATTAGTGAACTTATTTCCTATATTTACTGTTACAGATTTATCTTAGGACTGTCTCCGAGAAATTAATTGCAAGGTGGTTGTATTACAAAGATGACAGTAAAGCGAGGCTCGGTTCGATTGTATCCACATAAGCATACACTCTGCTATATTGTATGTCTTCACAGAAGAAGTGGTAGATAAATAAGATAAATACCAACCAGTATCCCAGCCCAGATTCCGCAGCCAAAGACGTTCTGTCTGTTGAGGTGGAAGATGTCGTAAGCACCACTCGTGTCCTCTGCCAGAGGGATGGCAATCACCTGAATCAGACCTGCAGCACAAGCAGCATGCCATGTAGAGATGTCACTGGTGCAACAATGCTAGCAAATACCCTTTCATTCACTCTTTTGTAACTTCTGTAGGTCTGGACATTTACCAACATTACAAAATGTAACAGAAAACTTAGTGATGTAATTGTAAATGATTTTAACATTTTAGAAGTGTAATCGTAAGTGAAATTACAAATGAAAAGCAAGTGTAACTGATTTGATTTTGTGTAATTGGTTACAGTGTACCTCAATTTGATAACATCCTGCAATACAAGGCAACCTACTGTGTAGAAAAGTAACACTAATAATTTATTATTATTTTAATTGTCTACTATTACTGGTATACTAGTATATTCTTTTATTATTTATTCATTAGTATTTTGTTGTCTATTTATTTATAACTTTTTATTATTTTCTATTTTAATCTGTTGACAATGTTATAATGTACATATGTTTTTGTATGTACACTTTGACAGTTTTAGCTAAGGTTTGCTTAGTACATTTCTGTTTAGTGAAATGTTAGCCTTTTTATACATTTAATTTATTACTCACATTTTAGTAAGCATAGCAATCATTACATACGTCTCAGCATTTCATTGTCAACCAGACCTGGGTTCAATCCTTAATTGAATTGGAATTGATAAACAAAAAGCACGATTTTTTTAATTGAATAAAACCAAAACAGATTGATTTGGAATTGAATTGAATTTAATCATGCAAAATAAGATGAATTGATTGAAACGTAAAATTAATTTACAACTTTTTTCTATATAAATCGAGATGTATAAACTACAAAATAAATGTTAAATTGTAACGTTTTCAGATGTGTCTTTTTAGTGAAAGACCAAAATAAAACAACCAACAGCAGGACTTCCAGTATTTACAGGTACAAAAGGATTTGTCACCAGATAAAACATTGTCTGCAATTTTTTGTTTTATTCTCTTCTCTCTTGTGTACCCCAGTTTTATTAGCAGCACAGAACAAAGCTGCCAGTTGCTATTTGGAATCACTGCTAATTGACTACCAGAGACCAAAACTACTGTCCACAGAGGGGGTGAATTAGCATGTTCAGCATCCCCTTTGTTCTTTAGCCAGGCTGCTACCAGTTGCAGTATGTGGCACAATACCTGCTTAGCAGTCTCTTCTGAGAACAAAGCAGGCATTTTATTATGGACTTCCTGGCTTATGCTGGGACACCCTGGGCTATGGCTGACAAGGAAGGCCAATGGCCCAAACTAACCCATTAACCTGTAAGTGCTTAATTAAACACATTGAAAGGCTGTCGTTTGCTTCAATAGAATCTAACTGGGGCTTCATTGCACATCAATGTGCAGAAACTTAATAAGTCACAACAAAACAGCTATTTTTGCCAATTTGAATTAGAACAGAATTGTAATTGAATAAAAATGAATTGAATTGGAATAAATCCGTTTTTGTGACTACTTTGAATTGATCTTTGGTAAATACACATAAATTGGAATTGATAAAAATGGGCCAAGTGGCCCTAAAGTCCTTTGGACTAATACGTCTATATGTGACCCCGGCTGACCAAATGAGTGATAAGTCGGAAAAATTGTAACATTGTTTTCTTACATCCTTGTAAAGGTTTGGTAGGGTGCTTTACACGGTTTAACAAAATATGACTGCTACAAAAATTTGCAAAGTTATGGAGCATTGAACATGGTAGGGAAAAAAAAGTTAAAATGAAGAAAACGGCTGTTGAAGTTTTACATTATATATGCAAATGGATAGCATGGAAATATTACATGCTCAACATTCAAATGTGGCACACAGTATGTAATATGTATGTTATGTTGCAATGATACACTGGAAATACAAATGTGCTGCTACAAAGACTTATCAAGTTATGCCAGATTATGTCTTCATGTGTAAAACTAAGAGGACAGATTATCTGAGAGCAAAAGGTAGACTCACTGTTTGACACAGTTTAAAACCTACAGGCAACTGTCCAGTTTAACAGGGGTCTAGTGGCTTAATGCAGTTTCCACAAACAATAGCAGGCAGAGAATCTTAGCTCCACAGCTGGGTGTAATACACAACCAGAGCCACCACTGATTCATGGTCAAGTAGATTAGCTCAATGCACCAACTAAGACAATACACAACACTGTGAGTGACAGTGTCCAGAGTGAGCCCTAAGCAGTGTCCTCATTGCTGAATAGATCAATTAAACCTGCCAAGTGGGTGACATTCTGCACAAGTGTTCATTAATCCTTAGTGATTGTTCAGAACACCTGACTGACCACATACCTAAACAAAGCGAATGTAATAGGTGAAGAACAGGCAGTGTTCAAATAGGGGTATTGGTTGAATTGTATTTGTCTCGATGCAAAAGGCTTTATTGTGCCTTCATCGATTATAAGAAAGCATTTGATTTAGTAGACCGGTCCTCCCTGTGGTCTAAGATAATTTTATGCGGTATTAATGGTATTGTGTTGAAAGTTGTATACAACATGTACAAAAATGCTAAATCATGTATAAATCAGGGCCAGGCTGTGTCAGCCTTGTTCTCATGTGATGTATAGGTATGGCAAGGAGAAAACTTGTGTCCTTTGTTATTTGCTATTTACCTGAATCATTTTGAACACTGTTAGTCACAATATTATTATAACGGAGTTAACATGGCAGCTGGTGAACAACAACCTTAGGGATGATGATGATGTAGAAAATGTATGTTCTACTCTATCCTGATGACACTAGAATGATTCAATCAAATACAGATTTCTTGCTTGTATATAGCAAATCTGTGCAACTCTTCTAATGGTTGACATTTGGTTGTTTCAGGTGTCAACTATATTGTGAATCTGTAATTTTTTGTCTATATTGATACAATTGATTTACACAGTACCATGTCTACACAAGGCATGGCAAGCGTAAACAGAACAGTAGAATGCATTTGATATCAATAAAGTGTAGGATATTTCACTCTAAAGTTGTCCAGAATATAAATTTTCTATGTTTGTCACCTACAGGTTTCTACAGACAATACATCTTTAACCAATATACACCACAGTCACAACATTTTATAATAATTAAATGAACATCAAAATAAACACAACTTGCAATTATAGAAAATCAATAGTTTTGAAGATAAAAAAGTGTCAGGCAACTGTTCAGTCTAACAGGGGTCAAGTGTGTCTACTCTGCCTGGGCGCTGTGAGCAATTAAAGATTAGTCAAAGTCTCAATGGAACAGTAGCACTAGGCTGCAGAGTTTAGTCATGGTGTTGACTTTGTGGCACATTAAACAAAATCTACTGTTGGGGGTGGTCTCAAAGGCTCTTCTCAAAACCACATCACTAGATAATGTAAAACTTTTGCACTTTGGGGGCCCCTTAGATGCCCTTAGAATTATTCAATCAAATACAGATTTCTTGTATATAGTGGCAGCACCCTAAGATACATCTATGCAAAATTAGAAAAAAAGTTGCTGAACAGTTTTTGAAAAAATAGGCCAAATGTTACATTTTTACTTGGAGGCCCTTGGGAGTCCTTAAAATGATTCAATCAAATACAGATTTCTCGTGCATAGTGGCAGTGCCCTAAGATATGTCTATGCAAAATTAGAGAAAAAGTTACTGAACAGTTTCTGAGATACGGCAGCTAACGGCGGACGCAAAGTGATGGCAATAGTCCCTTGGACCTTCGGCCAAAGGACTAAAAATGAATTGAACCCAGGTCTGTTGTCAACACCTTTGAATAGAGTGGTACTCTGGATATGAGTGGAAATATAAAAAAAAGTACATTATTATTATTATTAACAAGGCTAGCAAGCTTCCTTTGATTCACTTTCTTCTGTAGGTCTGGACTTTTATGTATGTTACAAATGTTTTTGCAGCATTCTATTGCCTGTAGCATTGAATAGTCTTGTTCCGATGAAACATTTTTGTTGATGATTGGTTGGTTAATGTTGCTGCTCAAATTAACTGATTACAATCTTGAGTGATCGATGATATTTCTGACTGTATAAAACAGTTGTTTTGAAATTAATGCACAGGTTTACTGACCAACGACAACATGTTTTAGCGAACAGGTGACATTGCTATATTTCAAAACTGCAATGTACAGTACAGCGATGGCGTATTTGGAAATCTCACTAAACATCTTGACACAATGCACTAAATATCTAAACTTAACGTGTCATACCCTAGGTGTTGGATAATTTTCCTATGGTTATTATTATTAATAGGTCTGTACATTTTTGCCCAGTTAAACCAAAAAATGTATATATTTATGTCAGCAATGTGCACTGGTACTGCTATCTAACAAGCAAATTGTTCTCACCATGGCCACCCACAAACCAATTATATAATCTATCATCGATTAGTTTGGCCAAATCGATAACCGATTATGAAAATCAAATGAATTGTCAACGCAAACGTGAAATGCTTCAGAAGACATTGTATGTACGAGTAGGCCCGTCACATTTATGTTTTTGGTACTCTTCTGCAATTCAATTTCTTGTCTTGTTTTATGATTATACACAAAAAGAATTTCAGTGCATAGAATGTTGCCAGCAATAATTTTCAACCAACACTTTTTGATATAAATCAGGTTCAAATTTCAATTTGGAGGGTGCATTGCATTGAACTTTTTATGGTGGGCTGGATTTCAAATTCAAATCAGAGTGTGTCGGGCGATTTCACCGACCCCCATGGTAAATAATAACCCCACTCTTGGTGGTGTTGGCATAAGGGCACACACAGAACACTCACCCAGCAATGTAAGTAGCACACCAAAGATGAGGTGGACACACCCAACCTGGGTAGGCCACTGCCCTTCCATCAGCTGCACCCTCCGTGACCTGTGACCTCCGGAATTCAGGTCAGCTGACTGTACCTGAGATGTCACCACGTGCTCTGTGGTGCCATCTTCTGATCCCGATGTTGAGGCATTCTCCCCTCCTGATGCCGTGACGATGTCGTCATCGAAGCGTTCGTACTGGCCAGCCATTGTATGCACAAGACACTTCCAACGGATGTGTTAATTATGCAGTGCCGGTGTTCATGCAGCATGTGCGAATAAAGTCACCTGTTGAAAGACATTAATAAATAGTAAATATTTACATATATTTTCTGCTATAAGTCTGAATTTAGTAAAGGTAAGTCCTTATATGGCGCCGTGTCCAGTCCTTACTACTCAAAGCGCTCTACTCTCTGGCAGATCTGTTCAATCAAACACCACCTCAATTAAACACCTTCTCTGGGAAGCATTCAGTATGCTACAATTACTGCATGAACGCTATTCATAGGCAAATATAAACTGGAGCAACGTAGAGTGAACAAATTTGCCCATAGTTTGACATGGCTGCACAGAATTCGAGTCGTGGTTCTCTCGACTGAGAGTCCGATGCTTTAACCCTTGCGCCAGTGATTTATGTCGGGCTTACTCCGTAGCCTTTTCTTCTCCCAAAGATACCCACAAGGCAGTGAGGTTTTGAAATCAGAGTGGCCTTCTCCTAGCTGAGCTGCCTTCCCAGGCTGACGAACCCCATCTGCCCAAAGCATTTGGTTTAAAGGCGCCAGATCATCGCCTTTCCCCCCTTCTCCTGAAAACAGTTTCGCCACAGGAAAGACAGTAGTTGGACTTGCCTGTGAGACGCATGCCCTGGGGCACTTTATAGGTGGGAGCTTGTCCCCACAATAACCCCAGCTATGACAGTCTTGAAGCATATATACGCGCACGCACACACACGTGCATGCACACAAGGAAACACTCACACATGCATGCACGCATCACATGTAGTTCTGTAAGCTTCGATGAGATTATAATTAGTACCAGGAAAAAGACACTTTGGGTTGCTGTTGACTGTAGTGCGGGTTAAAGTCCATAACTCTAAGATATATGACAATGTAATAAAGTTACTAAATCCCGGGTATTCATCATCATCATCATCCTTTTGGCGGCCACAATCAACTTGTCTCTCTTTGGGGGTTGCGAGGAGGTAGGAACTGTTTTTACCAAGAGATGAATATCTAGAGAGTCAGACCTATCTATGTCATGGAGAACATTCACTATAACAATTGATAAAAGAAACCCAATAGTAAGTAACTTTATTTACAGTAAGTAACTTTATTTACAACATAACAACATAACATACAGTTAACATATACATGTCATACAAATGGAAATGTGTTACATTGCATGGATGTCACTTGGCTAAAAGCCGTCTTCCAGTGACACCATTTGATTATCATTACTCTATGATTACAATCATAACAATCATCAAAATCATGTTAAACAACTCACTCAAATTCATCACCAACCCACCTCCGTACTAGATAATATTAAACCGGAGTATTATTTAACATATAGTATGTGCTGTTGTTGGTGATATATAACAACGAACTGAGAAGTATGATCAATTGAAGTATATGTAAGTGAATAGAAAGGCGATCCAAACATTTGTATTTGGTTAACAACGTAGTGTAAGAACGGTAATAGACTTACAAACAAAGGTAGAGTTTTATTTAATAAGTTTCATTACATTCTGAACATCTAGGATTTATACAATTCACTTGACGAAGATATGCGTTTAAGTAGAAGTCACACAACATGCGTTTAAATTTTAACCTTTGTTTAGTGTTTCTTATTTTTTTGTTTATATTGTTCCAGATTCTTGTGAAATTATGTTTTGATAGCTTAGACGAAAAATGTGTTCTAGGTGTCTCTTTAACAAGAAGGTTGCATTGTCAGGTTAATCTTATACTTTTGTCTAAAGTCTTTTTGATCGCAAATTTTTTTAATGACTTGGGTAATAAATCATGTTTAAAGTCGTACATAAATAGTGAGACCTGTAGTTTATATACATCTGACATTTTTAGTATTTTGTCAGACTTAAATAAAGGATCAGTATGACCCCTATATCCTTTTTTATTAATTATTCTTAAAGCACGTTTTTGTAAAATTTCTATTTTCTTTGTATTTCCATTGCCCCATGCTAGTATACCATATGTTATATGACTGTGAATTAAAACGTAATATAATGATTTTAATGACTTATATGGTAAGAAATATTTCACTCTATTTATTGCAAAAATAGCTCTAGATATTTTGGAACTAATTATGTTGATGTGTTCTTTCCATGTTAAGTGCTTATCTATATACAATCCCAGGAATTTTACAGATTCATCATTTTTATACTTGCCAACTTGGTTGATGACTTCATTATTTATTTTAATGCTATTGTTTACCTCGTAGTTTGAGTTTACAGGACTAAAAACACAGAAATGTTTCGAGCGAAATCCATATTGATGTTTATACAGTATATTATATTTCTCTAAATATATTACTAATCTGTTACATACTATTTTTTCCATTATTTTAGAAAGTGTTGGTAAAATACTTATTGGTCTGTAGTTATTAAACACATTAATATTTCCTGATTTATAAATTGGAATTATTTTAGCGATTTTTAAATTATCAGGTATAACACATGTAACAAAGGAATTATTTATGATGTGCACAAGTGGGATTGTTATTTCCTCAATAGTCTGTTGTACAAGTTTTGTAGATAAACTATCGAAGCCTTCAGTGCATTTAGTTTTTGCACTATTCTTTTGATTTCGTTTACATCAGTAGGTTGCATGAAAAAGTTTACAGGATAGTTATCTTTTAGGTGTGCATGAAACGAGGTTGTGGGAGGAGGTATTAAATCACTCACTGATTTACCTATATCAGCAAAGAAACGATTAAACTCTTCAGCAATAAAAGCCGAATTTGATACTTTTTCTCCTTTTACAATGAAAGTTTGAGGTAATTGGAAACTCTTTTTTTGATTAAATATTGCCTTCCTCAGTATGGTCCATGTTTCTTTGATGCTATGTTTACGTTCTTCCAGTATTTCAGTATAATACTTAATTTTTGCTGCTCTTTTAATCTTATCAAATAGTCGACAATATACCTTATAAACATCCTCTCTCGCTGTATTGGGCTTATTTAGCTTTCTGCGGAGTAGTTTGTCTTTGTTTATTGAAGACACTATAATGCCTGATGTTACCCAGGGCTCTCTTTTAATATATTTGCTATTTACTCTGATAGTTTTAACTGGGCAAGATATTTCATAAAGTGATGTATATGTTAACATTAAGTTGTTGTATGCTTCGTTTGCATTGCTAGTAGATAGGACAGAGGAATAGTCAGCCGTAGCCAAGACTCCTAAATTATAAAATGTTGGTCAATAAAAAACCAAGTATAGGTAAATGCCCTGGGACACTTTATAGGTGTGATCGAGTCCACACCCTGTTACGGTTTATTTACCACAGTGTTGGATATATTATTCTCCGTGCAGAATTCGGAAAGGAACAACTAGGACTAGGTCTATGACGTCTATGGACTATGTATATCACTATATGCCCACGGATTTGTCTCATGATTAAGCCTGATGAGAACGTTTCAGAACACGTTACTTAAACCTTCATTCAATGCGATGGACAAACTTGTCAATTCTTTTATAATTAATACAATTACATAAGACAGCTCGACAAAGTGGGCGGATATCAAATCGGTTGAGAAATCTAAACAAACATCTTATTATCGCTCTCAAAACAACACAAAATATTGTTGTACCTCGTAATTTAGTCGCTAGTTTCTTACGTCACACAACTTGTAGTACACAATCACCATAGGCGCATGACAGTCAAGCTGTCACATGCTGAAATAAGTATAATTACATTATACTAAATGCCGGCCTACTCGAAACAGCAAATGTTTCCAGTGCCAAATAGGCCTACGGCCGCCCTTAAATACATTTATGTGGCGCCACCTACCGTCTTGTGCTGTCTGCAGTGCAGCCCACTCAGTGCATTTGTGCCATAACCTGTCTTAGGTGATTTACTCCAAACAGCCAAAACTTGCGCTAACGCAGGAGTTGTATGGTGCTTGTTTGTGCGCATGCGTTGTGGGTAGTTTGTTTGTTTATTTTATAGGCACTTTAGATGATTGGGTGTGGCGAAAGGAAGGTTCATAATCGCTGTTTGAAACGCCTTGGGGCTTTCTAGTTCAGTAATCGGTGGTGGAATCATATTCCAAATTCGAACTGCTCGGGGTTAGAAAGAACACTGCTGCATTGATGCGGCACCTACCAATTTATATTTTTAGTAGACTATAGTATAGTCAGTCTTTAAAATGTGGCTATAAAGTTATTGTAGTATTCTGTGTGAGAATGAGGAAGTAATAATTAATGATTAAGGGAAGTGTTTTGTACAATATATCAGCTCTGATATATCAGTAGGTTTTTAGATAAGTAACATTTTATTTAAATATAAGATGGCGCCAACAACAGTTAACAATTTGGATCTTAGTTATATGAAGTCTCCCCAACTGAGTTGACATCAACTCTTATTTTTTACTTTTAAATGTATAATAATATATTTAATTTGCTATAGCTCCAGATCCAAAATAAACTATTATTTGTTCAGTGATTATTTTTGTGTTAGTTATTGTACATAAACATTTTTTGTAACATGTCAACTTTGAATATGTGTAATGTTTCTTTGTTTATTTTTGGTACAAACAAATGTTTCCCGATTCATTTGTGTCTTTTCAGTTATCCCATGGGTCTCTGTTTCTCTCTGCAGGCCTATTCATAGCTCAGTCTGTTCACAAATCTCAATGTCTCCCTTCCTTCATTGCGTTGTTCTCCAAGTCTAAGTATCTCCAGAACCACCAGTCTCACCAGAATTTTATGGAAACAGTAGCAAAACAATTACAACAGATGAGGGAGTGCACGCACAAAAAGTAATATCTTAAAATAAAAATGTCGTGGAAAATCTTCCTACATAAAAAAATCAGAATAACTTTTGGGACAGCCTAAGTTAAACAAGCATTTGTCATGTCTTAAAAATAACAATACCTGAATAAAATAAATACTGAAATAGACTAAGTTAGACGCCATAGAGGTAGGAGTTTTGGTCTAAATAATCTGGGTTGGGTACCTGTTGCATAGAACATTATCTTACTGTACATGGCAACCGTTTATATATATATATATAGTGAAATAATCAGCTATACAATGTATACAAAGTTTATTACACAACTCTGCACAGTATAATAATAATATATGATGTCATTTATTTATATCATCCATCTAGCAAAAGCATGACATTTCAATGTTAACAAATACCACAAACTATGTACATGTAAATATAAACAACTGCCATTCACCTTCTTGCAACATATTTGTATAAGCAACAAAATATCACCTCACAATTAGTTTTATATACTTGCTACAAATGTACACATAATATTGCATGGATGCAATACTATTTTGCCCTATTCTATTTTTGGACAATTGGAGTACCTTTAAACAAACATGTTTGGAATATATATATATATATATATAGCACTCTATAAATGTTCTTTTATTTCTATGAAACATTAAAATAAAATGAAGCATTCTTTGTCTATATCCTAGCCTTCACATCACTCATTCTCTATAAAAAATGAGTTCGTTTGAACCTTACAGTGAGACACTGCCTAATTATCATGGCTGTCATCCAGAGAAACAACAGGTGCACAATGCTTTCACGAAAAGCAGATTAAAAAAACCCAAATCTACACTGCCTACAGCTCAAAATCAAGCCATTCGAACCACCTATTTTCTGGTTTGAAAACTGGTTCTTCTTTGACTTGTGGCGCAATGTAATGCAGCAAGCACTGCGGTAGTAACCGCATCACGCCAGTAGCCAGGTCTCTGCGGACTACCTTGATCCCCGCAATGTAGTTCCAGCATGGCGTCTTGCACCACGCTTTACCATAACAAATCTTATCACAGATGGGATCAGCACTGGGGAACAACTGCGGTAGAAACAACAGAAGCACCATCAGCACAGACAATATGACAACCATATTAAACCAAATCATCTTTGAACGTCTACTAAGAATTTTCTCTTCCGAAGACTTTGTCGGGAAATATACATCTTGGTTGACGTTGTCGCTGACCGGGGACGTTTGTAGACATGCAACCATTGATTCGCTCTCCCCGCATCGGTTGATGGCGGTGAGATCGAAAGAGTATTCGGTGTCCGGTTTGAGCCCCAGTAAGGTCGCCTGGACACGTCCTGACATGAACTTGTTTATAGTGACGTGACCACATCCACCTTTTGGTCTGTCACCGTCAAGCACTTTGACCAGCGTTGTTTCCGTCAGGCGATATTTTATGGTGAATTTGTCAATTACATCAGACTTGTTGTATTTCCACACGATGCTTGCCGAGTGCGCACCAACAGTGCACCAACTTGAGAGCAGCTTTGGTTTTGTCGGCACTGTGGGAGAAAGTAAATAACCTTGTGATTGGTTGTAACAGTTCAGAATCTAAAAATATAGATTCTGATAGTTTTTATCAATAATCATAAAACATGTAGTGCATAAACTTTATTTATTCTAACATCTGATGGCCTAAATGTGTTTTAAGGACATATGCGCCTTTCTGTTATTTTACTATGTTTCCGTCATGATGTTTACATGATCGGTAATATAAAAAATCCAAGTACCAATTCTGTCTGAATACTGGCACTTGTAGCTCATTAGTCTGCCACTAAACATTCTATATGACAACGGCTATGTGTACACCAAATTTCACAGATCTTCCAGCGTTAAAAAACAATTTGGCACAATCTGTCTTTAACAAACTATTCACACACTACGTATTTCAACATAAAATAGTTGGATTTGTGATGCACTAAACCAGATGATGAAAAAACAGTTTTAATGATAATTAGCTTACACCTGCCCATGGAAGAACAAACCAAAAGCATCAGTCATCACCTTTACAGCGCCCACCATCCAGAAACAGCCACTCAATCATCTCACGCAGGAGAAAAGCCCTCCAGAAAAGCAAAGTTGAGCATATAAAAATGTATCAGTAAATAACTCATTCTGCTTTCTGAAACACATTGCCAATTGGTAGATCAGAGGCCAATGGTCCAAGGATGCACAGAAAGAAAGAAAGAAAGAGACAATCACCTGGGAGAAGAAGGAGATGTCCTTACGCAACTCTAAAGTTGGCAGATATTAATATACAGGTGAGATTTACCAGAGGTTGCCAGAAGAAGAACTTTGTGGAGCATCCTGATTTCATGGTCGCGATCAATTGAAATGCTTCCCAAACGGATCAGTTCCGGTGGGTTGTCATTCATGTCCCCGTCCCCTATTGAGTAATGCTTGTACTGCAAGGCTTCCATCTCCCGCATTATGCGACAAACATTCTGCAAGAGAAAACATCTTTTCCAGTATGCAATAAAATTGCATGCACCAAAAAGTCTAAAATGCATACATCTGTATTACCTATAAAACAATACGGCTCTCTGCCTGTTTGTGGACCGATATCTCCATAAGTTTTGCATCTATGGGGCTGGGCAATGAGTTATAATTAGAGAGGTGCAGCACATGTAACATGTACATGCATCCACGTGAACACGAATGTTACAAACTGAGAATAATGTTGTTCCAATTAATCAATTTTGTTGATGATTGGTTGATTCATGCTTCTGATTAATAACTAGTTACAATCTTGTGTGATCAATGATTGCTTCAATTATGTAAACAATTTTGAGGCAAACATAAACATTCGATTACCAAATGACCAAAACCTATTTTGGTTTCATAGAAAATATGCCATTAATATCATTTAAAATTGCTACGCCTACAACGTATTCTGAAACCTCACAGTATGGGAAGAGGCAAAGCATTAACAGTCGTAATGTATAAACATTGCGGGGTCATTATATAAGTTTTCTGTGACCAGTGCTTACTATGTACAGTTAAAGGTATGTTCTTATATAACGCAGTATCCAGTCCTTAGGACTGCTCAAAGCGTTTTACACTTTACTGGGAGGCAGACCTGTTCAATCGAACACCATCTTGATTTCCATGGGAAGCATTCAGCCACACTGCAATTAATGCACGAAGACTTTTCGTACACAAATATCCAGCACTGTCTATAGACAGATACTCATTTATACAGCTGAGTGAACTGAAGCAATGTAGAGTAAACGACTTTGCCCAAGGTTCGACACCGCCACACAGGATTCGAACGATTCCATTCGTTGAGTACATTTCCGTCAAATATGTTCAACTGCCATTATGATGGGTCACACTAGTTTAGTTATTATTATTTAAAAAATCATGAACACCACTTGACAAAATTTTTTCATGAAGTACATTTTAGAATAACATTTTAAATATATTTTTAGAGTAAATGTCTATGTATGTAAAATGCCCGAGATTAATCTGACATCAATGTTCTGAGATGATCCCTTAACACAGCTCCCAAACATCAGATTGAAACTATACATATAATAATACATTCCACAGTAGTATTGTCAAGTTCGTGCATGATCTCTGACCTTGAGAAATGGCACGCGGTTGTGCACAGACATCTGTTGCAATGACTCGGCCGCGCCCATCAGTCCGCTTCCTGACACGACGTCGTAGTCAACCTCCTGAAACATACCGTCCGTTCTCTCTATCGCTGGCTGCACCAACGTCTCCAGTTGCCGTTGACACGCTCTCTCGTTCACCATCACCTTGCTCCTGAGAGACCGTGCACATCGACTCAGCTGGGTCTTCTTGCGCAGAACCTCAAACTGAAACACAAAATGTTTGCGTATCTCTCCATCCCTGCATAGATGAACAGTTTTGTTTTGGATTACTTGGGAAAAAGTTAGATAAAAACTTGGTTTAGGTTGTCTGTAGAATGAAGATGATGGTACGTTCATGGACTTTAATATTGTGAAAACATAGCTGACTTCTCTACTAGTTAGTGTTATGAGAACAATCCTTTGCAATACCTTTGCAGCACCCGACATGTAGCAATTGTAGTACATACGATATATTTATAAACAGACTATTTCTTACACTCGATTACATATATACCAAGCATATAATATTGTGGAACCTGTTGTTAATACAAACAATTAAATATAATTATGTTATGAGCGCTTCTTACTTTGTTCATGAATATAGTTCTAAATGAATTATCGTGACTGAAATGTAAAACTAAAAAAATTCATAGTTTGTTACTTTAAAAAATTATCCACATCAATCAATATAAAATAAGTTTGTTTAATTATTAACAATATTTATTAAAGTATTATGTTAATACAGTGATACATTATACTGCGTTTAAAAGAACACACCTTAAGTTTCTGCAACCGTTGATGTAACTTCTGACGCAAGTTTGACTGCATAGACAATGTATCTTGATACTTGGCTATTTCTTTCTGAAGGTTTTTCTGCAAAGGACAAAGTGAATTAGAACCTGTTGCAGTACTCATATCTACCTACATCTACAATTCTACATGGACCGACAGTCCTACACAGTTACTAGTAATGGAAAAAACATTCAGTATATCAGCCATTCCAAGCTAACGTATACATCATACTATTTTTTTAATGTCACCAGGAGTTGAAAACAAACTTTTTTTTACAAAGATGTATATTTGGGGGTAATAAATACAAAATATCCCATGGATATGTAACTTCCTTCCTCCGAATGCCCTAAGATATATAGCAAATGCACATAGCTTTTTAGCTAGTGAATTTTTCATGGAAAGCTTCATCTGGCCAGGCTAAAATTGGCAGCTAAAATAACCAACTGGCAGCACTACTACAGCAAAGTGTATTTGGTTTGACAATTGATCACAGTTTCTTGAGCTAAAAATATGTAATCTACTACCTCATTTTGATGTCATGGAAGTCAACAAAATAAGCACATCTTGGATTTTGTTTTATTTCCAGGGAAATATATAGTTTAGAAAAAAATATTTTATGTTTGTAAATCTCCTAGTACTAAACTAACCAGAGCTGACCTAATATATAATGTAAGTGCTTTAATGTAGTTAGGAAATCTACCTCAAGGTCTGTCACGGAAGTCACAATGATTTGTTATGGAAGTCACGCCATACAATTGTTTTGTTTTTATTTCCTAGGAAATACCTAATGTAGAAATGTTTGATATGTTTATGAATCTCCTACAATTAGTCACTGAGACATGCATAAAGTACAATTAAGTGTATTATTGTAGTGAATAAATGCAACACATACACTTAGTTAAACATGTATGATCATACAAATGATGGACTTTCTGCTTTTAATACAACATATTATGTTGTTACAGTTATATTATGTTCCTTAAGTTAATACTCTTGAGCCAGGATGCCACTCGGAGAGAAATACGTTACGATCTCCTGAATACAAAGTTAGCAGCCGCAGATGGACAAAATAATTAAAGAAAAACAAATATGGGAATGTTTTAAGTGAATAAAAGAAGATTAGCCAGAACTTGTGTAGAAGAAGGTGGCAGATAAATTAAACAGTGAAAATGTAGGAACCGAAAACTTCTTAAACCTTAAATTATGTAATACACAACAATTTTATTATTATTATAAAGCATTTATAGAGCGCCGTGTGTCCGGATGACAAATCTGCTCAAAGGTGCTGACAATCATAGAGTAAAAATTAAATACATTAAATGACCTAAAACATATTAAATAGAAATATTAAATAGAAAGGTAAACGAATATGATTTAAAAGTAGCATATAAAAATTACATAAAATCTCAGTTAGATAAACCTGAATAAAAAGTGTATATATTATACATAAATTAAATGAATTAGCCGTTTAAATACCTAAAATAAATAATATGCTTAAATAAATAAATAAAAATACATATATGCTAATAAAAAAAATATATATATATATAACTACAACCTAAGTACATATCCGAATGTCAATATTGCACAAATGTCACTGATGCGGACTGCAAAGTTCTTTGAAGGCCTGTCGAAATAAGTGTGTCTTTAATAGTGATTTGAAAGTGGCAACGCAATTTGCATGTCTGACTGCATGAGGCAGGGCATTCCACAGGATCGGGCCAGCCACCGTGAAGGAACGACGGCCATAATGTTCAAGATGATATCTCGGAACAGTCAGCAGCCCTTGTTCGGCCGATCTAAGTGATCTGGTCGGCGTGTAGGATGTCACGAGTGATGAAATGTACGCAGGGCCGAGATGGTGCATTGCACGATATACCAGCAGTAACAGCTTGAATTCGATCCGCTGGTGTATAGGCAACCAGTGCAGACGGTACAGAACAGGTGTTATGTGTTCTCGCCTCCTTGTCCCGGTAATGAGACGTGCTGTGGAATTCTGTACCATCTGCAGCTTTTGCAAGTGCGACTCCGGCAGACCATATAATACTGCGTTGCCGTAATCAATAAGCGACATGACTGCGGCGTTCACAATGGTTCTGCAGGCATTAGTTGTTAGACATTTCCGAATTAACGCGATGCTTCGGAGGTGACAATATGCCACCTGGCAAACACGACACACTTGATTCATCATCGACATAGTGTTGTCGAGTAGAATGCCAATATCGCGGATAACCGGCTTCGTCGAAACAGCACAGCAACATACATCAATGACTTGGTCAACAGGCGGGTGAACAAGTTTCCGGTTGTTCACTGCAGATATGACGATAACCTCGGTTTTGTTCTCGTTAAGCAGGAGATTATGGAAGGACATCCATGCTTTCACATCGGTGGTACAACGAGATATTGTTGGTGTAAGTGGCTGGTCACGGGGAAAGTCCACATATAATTGTGTATCATCAGTGTAGTTGATGATGTTCAAACACATGGTTGATTCCAAGGCAGTAGATCCTGAACAGAAGAGGTCCGAGCACGCTACCCTTTACAATGTACGTTATTCACTAAATATTTACTATCATAACCTTCACTACGTTGTGCGTGTTATTAACATATACCATAATAGATCTATTTAGTTAATGTGCAATTCTTGTATTAAATTGATTTTCCTTCTAGGTGCTGCAGCTAAATGACAATGATGTTTGTTTGAATTTCATGAACAGAAGTGGTAATCTCTACAACTGGCATCCCATCAAGGATATCATATATATATATATATATGTAATACAGTAATTACCAACACTGGATATAGTTAATATGTTATATTTAATAATAATAGGGGTAAACTTGTTCTGCTCTACACAGTAGGAAGCCAGGAAAATACTAGCTTTGAGCATACCAGAGTTCAAAACTGTTTATTTAAAGTAGTCACCAGAATAAATGAGCCTACACCACACTTTAAACTGTAATTCATGCAACATTTTAATATTTATCGTTTATTTTGGAATTAATTACCATTATTTTAAGCAGTCCAGAGGTGATTGCCACTGGCTTGTTCTCTGAAGCGAGAATTAGAGTTGATGATTATAGTGCACATTAAACACAAGTGTGACAACCACTGTGCCAGTGACGCAAGTTCACCCAGGTGGGGTATCAAAGGAATCTTCAGGTATGATTCAGGGGGTTGTTTGAAGGAATCATCTGTTTGAACAGTGTCAATGACCAGTCGGTGTAAATCAATGAATTATTGAATATAAGCTGAACTGTGGCAGTGCTTGGCCAGGTGCTATGTGCATATTGTGTAACAGTACTTACTACTTATTGACTCCTTTTCTTTTTGTGGCTTTTTATCACATATTTAAGGGTTGCAATACAAACTGTATCAGTAGTGTGGAGTTTCTCTACACTATTTAATTTTTACTTCTCATTAAATGCATTAACAGTTAGTTATCAACTAATATCTGATTTAAAGTTAATTGGCAATTTAATTGAAGTTAACTGAAATTAATTTATAATAGAATGAAAGTTAAATGTTAATTTAGTAAACAAAATTGGGAGTTTAATTTTATTTAATAGACCTAATAAATGTTAGAGTAATTTAATTTAAATTTATTGGACTTTTTTGAGTTAATTTTAACTGAAATAACTAACTTTCCAACTAATTCCAAGTTAATTGCCCCAAGCCTGGAACTTAGTAACGTTTTCATGGTATACACATACATGGACACGAACGTGTCGGTGCTGACATGCGGTGTCCCCCAAGGGTCACTCTTGGGACCGTCACTGTTCATCATATACACGGCTGGTGAACTGGGTTGCAAAATCTGACAACATTGCTTGGATTTTCATATGTACACTGATGATATGCAGCTGTACACAACATTCAAGATCCCCGACACATCTGTTGCCATATCTCAGCTGGAAACATGCATTGTTGACATCAACGGTTGGATGACAACAAACAAACTTAAATTAAATGGTGACAAAACTGAAGTTGTGTTCATGGGATCAGAGGCGCTGCGCAGAAAGATACCTAAAACAACAAAGATCAACGTTGGAGATGCCCAAGTGACCCCCCAGTACATGTGTCAGAAATCTTGGGGTCATGTTCGATGCTGGATCAACAAGTCAGTGCCATCTGTAGATCTTCTGGTCTGCAAATCCGAAATGTGGGTAAAAATCATCAACTTATGCCAGGAGCTGCCGAACAAATCATCCATTCATTTATAACGTCTAGACTGGATGGTTATAATTCGCTGCTGTTCGGAATTAACAAGTGTCAGCTACGTAGACTGCAGTGCATTCAGAACACGACTGCTCGTCTAATCACACGAACAAGGAAACACGAGCACATAACACCAGTCCTGAAATCTCTCCATTGGCTTCTAATCCAAGAAAGAATTACGTTTAAAATTCTCCTAATCACCTTCAAGGCACTCCACGGACTTTCACCGCAATACATTTCCAAGCTTCTTGTTGAATATCAGCCCACACACTCCCTCCGATCGGATTCTGCTGATCTGCTGACAGTACCAACCACACGCCTCAAGTCTTTCGGAGTCCGTTCTTTCTCCAAAGCGGACCCTGTACTTTGGAACAATCTGCCACTGTCAGTCAGACAGTGTAACACTATTACGTCGTTTAAGACGGCGCTGAAGACACCTTTTTAAAATTGCTTTGTAAAGCGCTTTGAACAGAACTAAGGACTGGATACAAATAAAGTTTGATGATGAATGATGTTTCAGAAGAAACTCTGACTTAATCTTGTACATATTCTTTGACATCTGAGCAAACTTATACAACTTATACAATGATTTATTTTAATTTTAGTTAATTTGGATTATTAAAACAATTATTCAACTAAATTTGTTTATATATTATTCGCTCATAATGTAAATACAACTGTACAAAGAAGTCTACATTTAAATATGAGCACAAATGATATTTATGTATGATGTTTTATCACTTGTAATTTTTTATATGCACTGCCACTGAAGTGGTTATATTGTAAATGAATTTTTGATTATAAAAAAATCATCTAACTTTATTTAATATTTCCACTTATACTTTAAATACAAAGAATTCATGATTTGAAGTTGTGATTTGTTTACATTGACTGTTTTACTTGATGGGACGGCATAATTAGTAATTACCTTGTGAATGTCGTACGCGTGAACAAGATCCGTGTATTTGTGATCGCGGTGTGGCGAATGTGTATTCTGGCGAGAGGGGGACACGCACTTGAAACAAACCAAAATCTCGCAGGTTTGGCAAAACAATGTCACCTTCGTGTCTTTGTGAGCACTGCACGATACCGATGTCACAGTGAATGGATCGAGTGCCTCTTTTGGAAGAATTCCCTCGACGTTTGTCTTTGTCATTATGTCAGACTCACAGACAAACTTTTTTGTCTGTGACTGTGCCAGTGGCGTTTTGTCTTCGTTGCCGATCGCCATTGCGCTATCCCACTTTGTGTACAAGTATGTCACAGTGCAGGTAATGTCCTTGCCACACACCGCACGATCTGGAATGTAACTTTGTAATAAATCACTAGAGTGTCATAGTCTGTTTGGCATTCTGCTTGAACCTGGACGCACGCACTGGTACATGACCGAAAGACGCGGCACCGCCTCCGCCCCGGTACCGACTACCGGCGGTGTGCAAATATATGTCAGTCGGCGTTTGTGGTTATCTGCGTCGACCCCCAGCTCAAAGACAAAGACGATTGCCGTGTTTTATCTAGTATCCGTATCTAGGTTATCAAACCACCGTTGGTGACATTTTGAAGACATACCGTCAATTCTAACTAGGTAGTTTACTTCCGCTTTGAAAGCATGCTTTATCAAGTTTATGCGCCCCATTTCATACATGTCTGGTTTCGTAACATATGTTACCTAATGGTACACTTTATGTTCAGCCTCATTAACTAAACGCCGTTATCTCATACAAATACATCTGAGCTGCCTGCAGCTTTGTAAATGTACACTTTTATGTAAGAATTATATAAATATGTTCTCTACATATTATAATTATCATTGTGTAGACGGCGAAACATTAGTTGCGTAGGTGATTACTTCTGCCCTCTGCCAGACTAGTTACGAACTAAAATGAGGTCACGTGTTCATCTCTTGCATATCTTGTATTTCGACATGTCTAGCAATATGGTGGCGGTACAGAGAGCAAGAGTTTTTCTTCGTTCCGTCATTTGCTATTCATTCCGTGATTTGCTTGAGACGAAGCTGCAGACCCTGTGAAGCCATGGTAACTGAGATTGTTAATAGTCAATTTCCAAATTAAATGCGACACTGTCACGTCCTCAGTTTTACCAATTATTAACGTAAACAAGTCTGACAGTGACACTGACAGTGACAGACAGTCACCGACAGTGACACTGTCACTGACAGTGACAGCTACTGACTCGACTTCGTCTTCGAGTCTTGCCTTGGTCCCTGGAGTTAGACTTGGTGACACATATGAGTTGTTTCTTCCATTGACGAGCATTATGGTGTTTTCTAGGGAGTGCCAGGTCTTTACCCCAAATATCATGCCTGCTCGGTCCGGGTTTTGAACTCAGCCTCAGGCCACTGGCACGCCAGGCAGATAATATGCTAACCACTCACTACGTCTACACTGCAGTGCACTACTCAGTCTACTGTGCTCAGTTTCTGTGCTCTATTGTACATTTGATGTAAATGTGTAAAACTAAAACTTATTTGAATAGAATTACCATTTGAGCCATGCAAAAACTCAAGACAATAATTTTATCTGTATGGTAATTGACTTGACGTATAAATGAATAATCAGTACTTTAGACGTTTAGTCCAGCCTCCAGGCTCTTAGCCAAAAATATTTTTTGTTAGTGTTGATTCGATTTAATCAAAAGTGCCTTTTAGTGCATGGATGGCTTTCATGGAGGCCATTCACATCAATCACAGCCATTATTGACCAGTCTGGTTTTTTAATGACAAATCAGTCTTATTTGAGCCATTTCTTTAATTAATACTGAATAGTTTTATTTGTTTCACTACCAGTTGTGCCAATGATAATCATTAATATGGGCCCCTACACTCAGAACTATTAGTTAATCAAGTGGCAAGGTAGCCCCCCTCTAAATTCCACCAGTCTCATCAGTTGTAACATTTTACCTAACTTGGTCAGTCATCTGTCAGTCTTGAAGACTGGCAGATGGGTCTCTGAATAAGCCTCTGCTTTAGTCACTGTTTTATTGTTTCAGGATGACAATGACATTTTTAATGTCGCAGGCCATGACTGTGGGAATGCCAACAATGTTGAAGAATCAGTTAATATCGAACAAGTTCTTGATGCCTTCCGACGACAATGGCAGGATGAGCTAAACAATGCCAAGGCAGCGCCCTCTAGCAATAATGATGAGAAACACTTGGAGCAGACGCACCAAGTTTTGCAGCCAAGTATTGAAGAGCAGGTAAAATCACTAGGTGACTGTATCAAGAACTACCACACACATATCCTCACACATGCACACGCATGCATGTACGCACGCACACACACACACACACACACACACACACACACACACACACACACACACACACACACACACACACACACACACACACACACACACATGCACACACATGCACACACACACACACACACACTATTCATCATACTAAAAAATACTACTGGTAATAGTAGAGAGAAATCACTTTATTCAAATATCAAGATACATTTGGCAACGTGTAACAATAACCAGTATTTAACAAGATTACCACCCAGAGAATTAATTCAAATGTCAGGTGAGCAAGAAAGTTTCTTTTTATCTGTGTGTATCCCACCCTTCTGCATACCTGTACTCAATACTATAAATACCTTTGTAGAATAGCTTAGTTTTGGGACTCATTTGGATTTAATTAATTCAGCACCAGTCACATACTTAGTTTAATTTATTGTGATCAAGTTTAAAACAATAACAATTTAGACACCTGTAGCTAATGCAATTTAGCGCCGTTACCATACACGAAAACTGGACGCGACGTCTAACGTGAAGTTGAATCCACATGTCTCATTGGCGTCCTGCCAAACACCATTAACTAACCGCTCAGTAAACAGTTCTATGTGTTCGATTATGATACACAAATTAATTTAAGCCCACTATATAGAAACTGATATGCACTGCCATATATGGGATTTACAACATTCAAAGATAATAAACAGACCTAAGACAAAGCCAAAAGATCTCAATAAACATATTTTTCCATGACAAGCACGACACAGTACCTGGTTGCATTACTGTAGTTGTCAACATCCAACTCGTAGGTCTTCTTCTTTTTGAAACTCGTCAAATTTACTAACTGGTATTTAAAACTCAACTTTCTGGTGAAGGTGAAGCTGTCACACTGCGTACCGGGTAGTTATTTTTCAAATAATATAACTATTTACATAAAAAATAATGCGGTGTATGTGCTGCAGTGTATATGCCAAATTTCCAATTCTCACATATGAACGCTGCATCAAACAGCACACCTGGGTCATTCCATGTCAAATCAATCACTCAAAACATCACCTGACTCCAATTTTGATTAAAATTATAAAGAATCTAGGTCAAATATTAATGAAGATATAAGTCACTGAACTTTGACCCGATTCACATACTGGCCGTTACAGTAACATCCATAACTCTGCTTCTAGTAAAGGTAGAAAAGAAAGTAAGGCATCATTGAAAAGCCAGTAAATATGTGCATATTTACATTGTAAAATTACATTTTTTATGTAAATATAAAAGTATCATTTATCATAATTTTAATTCTACAGCATCCTATATCATTGTTCAAGTGTCCCTGACAATATTAGGATGGGCAAATAATAATGTTCAGAGATACAGTAAATTTAGTACAGCCGGCAACCTATGTTTGGTCTCCAGATCAGTCAATACCACAATTTCCGAATAAACTTTTCAGATCACATAAAAAGCATGCTAAAAGGTCTCTCTTTTTTTGGATAGCCTGTAGGTGCGACCAGTGTCAGTCGTTGGGTCTACGTTGGTGAGGAGAATACTAACTCGAAGAGTGTCACTTTGTTACGGTTAAAACTTTGATGGTGTTGGACCATATGGGTGAAGGAAGATCAGCCAGAATATTTGTTACATGCGCTAGCGTCCAGTGTCCATTGTAGATGGCTGTTACATACCGTTTGGCATCTGCCAGATGAGGCCAACACACTGGGCTGTCACAACTTCTTCCCTTTTCAGGGATGATGTAGAATATAGTGCTACTTCCAAATGATTCAATGATAATTACTTGATGATGTGTAGATTATGTGTTTCTGCTGATGTTTTAGCTGTTTCCATATAGAAGATAGCTGCTTCATAGCTGCTTCATAGTACATTCCGTGAATCCTCTGGCAAAACACTGTGCACAGGCAAAACACTGTGCACAGGCAACACTGTGCACATGCAACAGTGTGCACAGGCAAAACACTGTGCACAGGCAACAATGTGAACAGGCAAAACACTGTGCACAGGCAACAATGTGAACAGGCAAAACACTGTGCACAGGCAACAGTGTGCACAGGCAAAACACTGTGCACAGGCAACACTGTGCACAGGCAAAACACTGTGCACAGGCAACAGTGTGCACAGGCAAAACACTGTGCACAGGCAACAGTGTGCACAGGCAACACTGTGCACAGGCAACACTGTGCACAGGCAACACTGTGTACAGGCAACAGTGTGCACAGGCAACACTGTGTACAGGCAACACTGTGCACAGGCAACAGTGTGCACAGGCAACACTGTGCACAGGCAACAGTGTGCACAGGCAACACTGTGTACAGGCAACAGTGTGCACAGGCAACACTGCACAGGCAACAGTGTGCACAGGCAACACTGCACAGGCAACAGTGTGCACAGGCAACACTGTGCACAGGCAACACTGTGCACAGGCAACACTGTGCACAGGCAACAGTGTGCACAGGCAACACTGTGTACAGGCAACAGTGTGCACAGGCAACACTGTGTACAGGCAACACTGTGCACAGGCAACACTGTGTACAGGCAACACTGTGCACAGGCAACAGTGTGCACAGGCAACACTGTGCACAGGCAACAGTGTGCACAGGCAACACTGTGTACAGGCAACACTGTGCACAGGCAACACTGTGTACAGGCAACACTGTGCACAGGCAACACTGTGCACAGGCAACAGTGTGCACAGGCAGCACTGTGCACAGGCAACAGTGTGCACAGGCAGCACTGTGCACAGGCAACACTGTGCACAGGCAACACTGTGCACAGGCAACAGTGTGCACAGGCAACACTGTGCACAGGCAACAGTGTGCACAGGCAAAACACTGTGCACAGGCAACAGTGTGCACAGGCAACACTGTGCACAGGCAACACTGTGCACAGGCAACACTGTGCACAGGCAACACTGTGCACAGGCAACACTGTGTACAGGCAACACTGTGCACAGGCAACACTGTGTACAGGCAACACTGTGCACAGGCAACACTGTGCACAGGCAACACTGTGCACAGGCAACACTGTGCACAGGCAACAGTGTGCACAGGCAAAACACTGTGCACAGGCAACAGTGTGCACAGGCAACACTGTGCACAGGCAACACTGTGCACAGGCAACACTGCACAGGCAACAGTGTGCACAGGCAAAACACTGTGCACAGGCAACACTGTGCACAGGCAACACTGTGCACAGGCAACACTGTGCACAGGCAACACTGTGCACACCAATTATATTGCTTCAATCTTGAAGTAGGAAATGATTGTGTGTCACAGTTATGTTGTAATTTCTGACTCCAACATATGCGACACCATTGTTGTACACCTCTTCCAAAACACAGCATAATTTTTTTCACTGCAAAATGTACAGCTGGGCAAAGAAACATCAACTTTTCTGATGGTTGTGCTAGTTAGCATACGGACTGCGAACACTTTCTGAACCTCTACCGCCACTAGCAGGATCTGGGGAAATATGCGAAGTGGTACTTTTATGCAACATAACACAGGAAAGGCATATGTGATGATGTGGGTGGAATGGAATGGTCAACAGACTTGATGCAAAAGCCAGTCTACAAAGACCATAATTATATGAACATTACACCACCACACCAATGTTGTCCTGTGAGTTCACGTCAGTCTATTTATTCCTGCTATCAAATTCTGCACTTTGGAAGGTATTTTCAACCACAGAAGAGTTATGAATAAGCAACTCTTCTTGCAAGCTGTTTGTAAACAGCTAAAGTAATAGCAAGAACACAGAAGGTACTATTCTTTAAGGCATAATCATTTAATCACTTGGAAGTAGCACCATATTCTATATCTTCAATGAAGAGATGAGGTTGTGAACTTGTCACAGCACAGTGTGTTGGCCTCATTCTGGCAGACGCCAAAGGATATCAGAAAGCCATCTATGATGGATACTGGAGGCTTGCGTATGTAACAAATGTTATTCCAACTAATCTTCCTTCACCCCAAACCTCATAGTTTTACCCATAACAAAGTGACACTCTTTGACTTAGTGATCTCCTTACCAATGTTGACCCAACGACTGACACTGATCGCACCTACAGGATATCTAAAGAGAAAACAGAAGAGAGGCCTTGTAAAAAATGTGAGCATGTTAAATGAGCCATTACAGCATGTTTATTATGCAATCTGAAAAGGTTACGTTGACATTCAGTGTGGTATCGACTGATCTGCAGACCAAAAATAGGTCACCTGGCTGTACTAAATTTACTGTATCTCTGAACATTATTATTTGCCCATCCTAATATTTTCAGGGACTCGTGAGCAATGATGTAGTATGCTGTAGAATTAAAATTTAAAAAATCGGAGGACACAGTTTTTGGGTATTGGAGTTCAAAGGTCATATTATGATTAATTACACTTTTTTATTTATATGAAAAGGGTAATTTTGCAATGTAGATGTGCACCTATTTACTGGCTTTCCAATGATATCTTACGTTCTTTTCAACCTTTATTAGAAGCAGGGTTATGGATGTTAATGTAACGGCCAGTATGTGAATCGGATCAAAGTTCAGTGACCTATATCTTCAGTAATAATTGACCTAGATTTGTTATAATCAGATTTTTATGTTCTTATGTGAGCCAACAACTGTGCTAAATTTCAACAAAAATGGAGTCGGGTTGTGCAAAAATGGCCTAAAAGTGATTGCTTTGACACGGAATGACCCACCTGCAGTTGACCTACGATTGGATCGCAAAAGGTGTGACGTAGCACTCAATAACTTGTAGTAACTTTTGCTGTCGCACACCTTTTTGCCATCACATTGCGCTTAATTGGGTTAGCTAAAGCTGTCTATTAATATTGATTATACTGAGCAGTCTATCATGGAAATGGCACGTCACAGAAGTACTGTGTCTATTTTCACCTGTAGTATTATATAATTATTATAATATAAAAAAACAAATAATAAATTGTTGATTTACCGTATAAAATGAATGGATGTTTGACATTTAAATGTCTCAGCATATAGGCTTTTTATAACAAGCATGTTTTTTTCAGGCAAAATACTTGTTTCTGCAAGGAGTCAGTGCTGAGCAGAATGGGAGACTCTATGTTGGTAAGTTTATATCATAAGCGTTGGAATGTGGTGAATACCAAAACACTAACTGTAATCGTCATGTGGCTCACCAAAATGCCAACAGCACCTGTCTTGAGGCTCGCCACTGTGACCTCCAGCTGCACCCTCTTGCCAACATTTTGGGGAGCTAAGCTAACTCCAATCTCCCACTAAAATATTGGGGTCTCAACACCCCTCATTTATAAAAGAAATGGCTTCTACAATTCATTTTAATAAGTTATCTCATCATGAATAATGTTCACACATATATTCATGTTTGCAATGTATGAACCATTTAAATAATGTGCACAATACTCGAAAGAACTGACTTTCATGTTTAGATCTTGTGAAAGTGAACAGCCTCAAGCTGACATCTATTCTATAACGGGTTTGTCGATGACCATGCTACTAATATACACCTGCCATTTTCATAAAAATCTGAAGAAACATTTGCAAAAGATGTCCACATGGTAACCCCTACCACTTATTTGTGTCATGTTATGCAAATAAATTGTCAGAAAAGTTTATTGTAGTAAAATACAGTTTGCATACAAATACACAGCTCCCCCAAAAAAACATTGCTAATAGCGGTTATAACCAATAAAAAAGATGTTGACACACCTTATGTAACTGCCTTGGGAAGTCACACTCAATTCTCGTAAATCCTACACAAACATTAGCAGCTAGATATCGCAAGAATCGATGCGACGCATTTTGGAGTGGAACGGACAACGACCCGGTGACTATACAGTTTTTTCAGTTCAGCTAGTATTATCAATTACCACCCCTGGCTTGCAAAGCTGATCATAGTGTATATCGCGTCACTGCTACATCGTTACGCACCACGCAGGACCCTACGCTCTGGCGGTGGTCTGCTTTTGAATGTTCCACGCGTAACCCTAGAACGTTATGGTCGCCGGGCATTTGCATGTGCTGGGACGACATTGTGGAACTCTCTGCCTCTGGAATTACGCGCGATTGAGAACACTAGACAGTTTGGAAAATTATTGAATACATTTCTGTTCTCAAACTGATATGGCCAGACATAATTTAACCTTTGCTTTATTCATGCATATAGTTTTAATACATTTTTAGTCTTATTTATCTCAGGGTCACATTTTAGTATCTAATCAAATTATTTAATGTAAATTAGGCTTTTATTTTATTTATTTTGTATTTATTTATATATATATTTTTATTATATATATATTTTTTCCAGTAGGTTCAGCTGTTCAGCACTTTTGCTAATCGTTTATTTTATCATTGCATTTACCCGTAATTTTACTATACTTAGGCTTATATATATATGCATACACTATATACTAGGATATTGTTTGCTAATTTAATTAATTTTCTTATTTGTTCTCTTAAAAGTGTTTTTATGCTTCTTATATGATTGGCAATTTGTAAACACCCGTGAACGGGGGTCATTAGTCCCGGATTTGATGGTGTATAAATAAAGTTTATTATTATTATTATTATTATTATTATAGGGATAACACTGGTAGAAGAAGATGAATTGTCATTGCATCTGAATATATGTTGTATTGTGTTTTGCAGCCATCCAGTACTACCGTCGAGCGGTGCAGCTCGTGCCAGACGTAGAGTTGCGTGTGGCTGAAGACATGCCTGCAAAACAAGGTGTGTGGTTTACAACACTGACGACAATTTTACGATCAATGTCTTCACAATAATAATGATAGGCATCAGAGTTGCATGAGTATGCTTTCATAACTTTGAACCCCTTGTATTTCAACAGTTTTGCTAAAATCCAGTGCAAGAATTCAAGGCCAAGACTTTCAGCCATCAACTTCAGCCCACTCAGAGTGTGGCTTCTTCTGTTTTAAGAGCAAAACTGACAAATTTATCCAAATGTAAACTCGTTGGATTCTGTAAACTGGCTTCCTTGTCAACTACACATTTGTCATTTCTGGTATATCATAAAAGAATACATCTGTAACTTGGTAGATGTGTTCATTCATAGCAGGTGAACTCCTTGAGACGTTGCTGCAGGCAGCTGTGTGAACATTTGTTTGTAAGAACACTTATTTTGTGTCCTAGCAAAAAATTAATTGTTGTGTTGTTTTTTCCATACTATTTTGTGCATATCTGTTGTAATAGTTTGTCAGACAGAGGTGGTTTGTATACTTTATTGATGGCAACGCAAACAGAAACATGCTCCACTCCGCCATTATACGGGGGCTGTCCTACTGTAATAATTGTCCTCGTAAATATTATAGCAGCTAAGTATTGTAGGTGGCGACACTACTGTCACGATAGTACATCCCTCCCTAAAATAAGAAATGTCACAAACACGGACTGTTACTAATAAACTAAAGAAGTATTAATGTCTAATAAAGGCATAGTCAGTGATGTATGCGAGTGTCTACATAAGTTCGAGCAGCCGTTGTGGCGGCTTACGAAGACGCGACGATTTTCTCGGTTCGCCTACCACGACAGGCGACATCGGGATGTCGTCATCCGCCACAGGCAGCGTTGCCTCTGGAATGCCTGCCAACTCGCTCTCGTCATCAAAGTCGTCTTCGACGTTGTCTTCAAGTAACGGTGACTCGAACGGAAGTAGGCGAAACATCGACGTGTTTCTTGTCACTCGCGATCAGTTAGCGCAACGAGCAGTTACCACTGAACCCTTCCGACTGGTCACAACCAACGGATTTGGGTCAAACGGTGTGGACAGTTTGCCCTTCTTGTGTCGTCGTATGAGCACAACGTCGCCCTCGTTGAGGTTTGACGTTTTCGCTTTCGATCTCTTGTCAGCTCATGTTTTCATGCGGCGCTTTGCGGCTGCATCCTTCTGTCTCGCGGCCATGTCGTCAGCAGACACGTGTTGCCTGACTTCGGGCAGTTTGGTGCGAGGATTTCGTCCGAACATTAGTCGATGCGGAGTGAACGCTGTCGTCACATGGGGAGTGCATCGATAAGCTCGCAGAAACTGTCGCATCTCTTTCCTCCATGCTCTGCCGCTGATGTTAGCTGCCTTCAGTGCTTTCATGAGTGGTTTGTTGAAAGCCTCTGCCTGAGCGTTTGCCTGAGGCCAGAGTGGCGTTATCTTGCGATGACGTACGTTGTTCTCCTGCATGAATGACTTCCAGGCGTGTCCGTTGAACGGCGGCCCGTTGTCTGACTTCACGACCTCTGGGTAGCCAAGAAGGCTAAACACATCGTCGACCACAGGGATCACCGTCTCTGCTGAGATACTCCTCACGACCTTTACTACCGGGAAGCGCGAGAACTCATCCACCATTACTAGTAGATATTCTCCAGTGGGAAGTGGCCCGCAGAAGTCTATGCTGATCTCCAGCCATGGACCCCTTGGTAGTGTCGACATCGTCAGTGGTTGTGTATCTCGACGTGTAGTATTCTCCTGACACGGAATGCATCGTTTAACTGCTTCTTCTACCGCCGCGTCGATTCCGGGGAACCACACTTTCGAGCGTAGTAAAGCCTTTGTTTTGGACATTCCTTGGTGTCCCTCATGCGCTAGTTCGATGACGCGTTTCTGTAGAGTGCTAGGAATGACAATCTGGTAGTCTCGCATCACCAAATCAGCACTCTCATTGACTGTCAAGGCGTCTCTCACTTTGTTGTAGCTGCACAGACTCTCATAGTTGACGCCGGTTCCCTGATACTGCACAACGTAATGCCATTTGCTCGTCTGCACTAGCTTGATGACAGCCTGAAGTGTTGCGTCTTTGGCCGTTTCTCGCTTCACCTCCTCGACAGTCAGTGCAATCGGTGTTGCAACGGAAGCTAGTGCGTTCACATAATGTTCTGCCATCTGCTGTTCACGGCTCTGTTTGATGTTTGATTTGGCCGGGTGCCGGGACATGTAATCAGCAGGATTGCTGACGCCGGGACGATACTTTATGATCATGTTGTAGGGCTGGAGGCGTAGTCCCCAACGTTCGATCTGCAGAGGAGGCCCTGCCTTCTGCCAGATGGCCTCAAGAGGCTTGTGGTCGCTGATGACCGTGAATCTAGGCGCACCCTGGATGAACCTGTTGAAGTGCTCGCACGCCCAGACTACAGCCAAAGCTTCGCGCTCTGTTTGGCTGTAGCGCGTCTCAACATTGGTCAATGCCCTACTAGCATATATGACGACACGCTCCTCCTGGACCAGCAGTGCTGCTAACCCGACTGGGCTTGCATCGACCACGATCTCGATGTCCTTCTGCATGTCGAAGTATGCAGTTGTTGCTGACTTCTCTAGACTAGCTTTCACCCTCCGGAATGCTGCTGCTTCCTTCGCACCCCATCTCCATTCTGTAGTCTGCTTTGTGAGCTCACGCAAGGGCTCAGTGATGGTTGCAAAGTTCTTTATGAACCTGGCGCTGAACTGCGCCATGCCCAAGAATGAACGAACCTCGGATGCGTTCTGCGGCTCCTTAGCCTCGTGAAGGTCCGCTACCTTCTTCGGGTCGGGTGAGACTCCCTCGCTAGAGAATACAAGCCCTTTTGCCAAACTCGCATTTCTCCAGGTTTGCTGTGAGTCCCGCATTCTGAAGTCTGTCTAGCACGTCATTCAGTGCTTTGTCGTGAGCACTCTGGTCAACACCGAAGACCGCGATGTCGTCGCTGATATTGACGGCTCCTGCCACCCCTTCTATGACTGTCTGAATCTCGTGCTGAAATACCTCAGCGGCTGCGTTTATTCCGAACGAGAGTCGTTTGTACTGGTACAGGCCCACATGCGTTGAGAATGTCGTTATGTAACGACAGGATGGGTGTAATACCAATTGATGGTATCCTGACCGCAGATCGATCTTACTGAAGACGGTCGCGCCATTGAACTTTGTGATCAGCTCGTCTAAGGTTGGCGTCACGTGTCGCGTACGCAGAATGGCCTTGTTTGCCGCTCTCATGTCAACACACAGCCTGATTTCCTCCGGTTTCTTTGGTTTAGGCGGCGTCACCACTCTAGATACCCACTCGGTGGGGCCTGACACTTTTTCTATTATGTCAGCGGCTTCCAGTTTGGCGATTTCCTTCGCGACCTGCTGTTGGTGAAACGGAACACGATTGTGTCTCACTGCAACAGGAGGTATCGATTTGTTGATGTGAAGTTTTACCTCCACGCCCTTCAGACAACCAATGCCAACCCACAATTTGGGAAAGCGATTGATCACGTTTTGACCGTACTCGTCCGAGCCTATGACTCGACACACGCCGACTCGTAGAAGACCCAGCGACTCTGCTGTCGCCTTGCCCAGCAATGGCGTAGCGTCCCCCTCGACGATCAAGAACTCGCTGAGAACAGCTCGGCCATCGTCTAGCGTGATGTTAGCATTTACTAACTGACGTACATGAATCGGCGGCGAGTTGTACGGATGAATCTTGCGACGACATGCAGTTAGTGGAACACCCTGCTCAACAAGCTGTTCTTTGCATGCTGTGTTGATGATGTTGCATGTCGACCCAGAATCGATCAGCATGGTTGTTTTGATGTTGTCAATTGTCACTGTCACTGTTTCACCATTTGTAGTTGAGAACGTATATTCATCGTCATAGTCCTCCTCAGAGCCACTCGTCTGCTCACTGACGTGTCTGACATCATGTTTCGATTGGGGCTGTGCACGTAACTGCGCACGTGGCTGAGCATGCTTATTGTGGTAGCCGCACATTTTACTGAAATGTCCAGTCCTGCCACATTTGAAGCACTTCGCGTTGTGAGTGCACTGACATGCCTCAGCCCTGTGTCCCCGTCGACCACATCTTGTACAATTATGTTGCCCCGAGCCGTTGTCTGAGTGCATTGGGCGCGGTTGGCGCTTCGCGTTTTGCTGTTTGGTTAGTTGTTTGGGTCTGCTGTTTCACCTTGCTCCCTCTACCATACACGAACGCTCATCCCCTTCAGTGATCTGTGCCGCTTGCCGTTCCGACGCTTCCATTGCAGCAGCGAGGTCAAGGACGCGCTCCAATTTGAGGTTCCTCTCCGCCAGCAGCTTCGTCCGTAGACGCATCGACCAGCAGTTGTCGATAACCTGGTCCCTAATGAAGTCCTCTACCTGGTCTCCGAATTCACATAGGTTAGCTAGTTGACGTAGGCGTGTAACGAACTGCGCCACACTCTCCCCATCGTTTTGTCCAGCCTTCCTAAACATGTGTCTGTTGTAAGACGTGTTTTTACGAGGCGTAAAATAAGCTGTTATTTTAGCCTTGGCTGTTTCGTACGTGGTGCCCGTATTAACTATTGTGAAGAAAATGTCCTGCACGCCTTCACCAGCGCAGTGTAGCAATAATTGTCGTTTCTGGCTATCATCTGTGACGCCTGACGCACCTACGAACAGTTCTAATGAGCGAAGCCATCTTTCTCAACGCTGACACATACTATTTGCGTTACCGTATGCATCAAACGGCTGCACCGCATGTACGTTCAATGCCACCGCCATCGGTTCAGTGTTTTTACTCGTCGCCAATGTAATAGTTTGTCAGACAGAGGTGGTTTGTATACTTTATTGATGGCAACGCAAACAGAAACATGCTCCACTCCGCCATTATACGGGGGCTGTCCTACTGTAATAATTGTCCTCGTAAATATTAGCAGCTAAGTATTGTAGGTGGCGACACTTTACTGTCATGATAGTACATCTGTTTGCCAAGTTACTCCAGTAAGTTGCAAATACTTTAAGATGCACTCCGTTAATAGCTTCATACAACTTGTTAATTTAACATGTTTTTGCATAAAGATGGCCACCTCTGAGAAATGTTATTCCATTTGGAAAGATTTGTGTTGTTGTTTGGCAGTTGGCCCAGACAGTGGTGAAGAATCCTTGCAGTCGGGGTAAGTACGGAATCTTTCATTGTGGATGTTTATCTAGGCAACTTTAAACAGAAATTAATTAGCATCCTCAAAAATAATATATATCCTTGCATTCACGACGTACATGCATTCACACACAGACGCACATGCACTTACACCACACACCATGCACGAACAACACACAGACACACACAAACATGTGCATACGCTCAGCCAATGCAGACATGGGTGTAAACATAGAGAACATGTAATATATTATTTCAACACTGACATTTTCAAATTTTTAAACGTACATTTGTGAAGGTAAATGTGATGTTTGTGCTTCGGTTGCTTAGTGACACTTTTGACGAGGATGATCCAGAAGATCTCGTGCAGCGTTTCCACAGACTGCAGATTAACAACAACATATTGTGTCAACCCCAGGGGGAGCCACAGGTATGTATCACAGAGCAAGAAGCAGTTGTTCTTGATCAATATTTAGCGTGTAGAGTTTCGTTTCACACTTTACTATCTCGTCTCGAGCCAATACATTTACCACTAGTCCATCTATAATCAGATGTTAGGACTGGAATTTAGCACATTTGTAACTTGTTATGTTGTCAGTTATGTGCCAGCAGTTTGTGCCACAATATGGAGTGAATATTCTTTAGATGGTAGTTTATTAGATAGTTTTTTCAAGTGTACCTCCATGGAATTAATGCTTTCTAGCTATTGAATAACAATGTCTGAAGTACAACTGTCAATTGAGATTAATATACATAAGTAATGTAGAAAATTAATTATTTTATTTCAACTGATTGTCTTTTCATACCATAGTAAACTGAATACTGTGTTCTGTGCCAACGAGTGATAAACAAGGTATACATATGCATTAAGAATCCTAGCCAGTTTTTTCCAAGCAGTTTGTTTTTATCATAGGGGCATAGGTGTCAACCAAATGTGTCATTTTTTATAAGACAGACACACCTACAATGAATGAAGCTCAGCAAAAACCTCCAACTGCCCCACTCTCTTGAGGCTCACAACAAATTCCAACTGCACTCCCATTTAACACCCCCCCAACTGCACCCCACCCCCACCTCTACCCTGAGAACTGGCATGATTGGTCATTTCATAATGCTTACCTATGGTTGGGTTCATAACCGCAACATATTTCAATGGCAGGGAGGTGGTAATTAAAAAAAGTTGATTCAATAAAAGGTGGGCGCTGAACCCCTCTGGATACGGCCCTGCCATTGTGTCTTTGTGTATTGTTTGATGCAAATGTACTCGTGTTTCCCATCAGGGCACCCACATCTCCTCTCTACCGGTAGAGGTGCTTCTCTATATAAGCAAGTGGGTCGTGTCCTCAGAGTTGGACGTGTACTCTCTCGAGCTGCTGTCACGGGTACGTTCATTTCTAGCTTTCTTGTCATATTAAATTTACTCGCATTTCTAGATTAAAGTTCCTCTCTCTGTTAATGACTTGCATGTCTCCATTTGTGATATCTTGCTTAACTTTCTTGATAAACTTACTGATTATAGCACAAACAGAAGATTTACATATATATATTAGTTATTTCCTCACATTTCTTTACTAATGCTTGTTCATAGGTTTAGGATACAGAATGGTCTTCATAATTAAAAAGACTACTAGAATATTTTCTTATGCATTGCCCTTAAAGAGAAGTTGTCTAGTCATCATTTTTATTTTAATATAATGTTCTTATTTAAAGACTAGAATTAATTAAATATGTTGAAAATTCTGCCCATTAAATTGCATCTAATAAACCCAAAACATTGCTCACTATTTGAATTTTTAGCCTTAAAAAATAAACAAAACATTCAGAATATAAACAGTTCTAATTTAACGAACGCTGGCCAGTTCATCCACAAACCTTTTAGATGTTCAGTGTGATCATGATATTCCCACAGTCACAGAAAACAATGAGGCAAACTGCCTGTTAATAGTTGCCGTGTACCATCCAAGTTGGTTCCAGGTAACAAAACAGTCAGCCAATCTTTAAGCCTCATACAAACTTGAAGTACGAATTTAACTGCCGTATTTATAAAAAAAATTAAAGAAATGAGCAAGTGTTTCAGAAAGTGAGGCTCAGGATTGAGTTGTCTTCTTATGCAGGTGTGTCGAGGCTTCTACATGTACACGAGAGACGACGAATTATGGCGACTCATCTGTCACAGGTGATAGTGATGTCCGTAACATAATGACATATGTTACGGATGTGTGTCCGTGATGTCCGTGACATAATGACATATGTTACAGATGTGTGTCCGTGATGTCCGTGATGTCCGTGACATAATGACATATGTTACAGATGTGTGTCCATGATGTCCGTAACATAATGACAGATATGTTACAGATGTGTGTCCGTGATGTCCGTAACATAATGACAGATATGTTACAGATGTGTGTCCGTGATGTCCGTAACATAATGACAGATATGTTACAGATGTGTGTCCGTGATGTCCTTAACATAATGACAATAACATTTGTCACTTGTGAGTGAAAATGGCATGCAACAAGACTTGTATATTTGAAAATATGATTCTCCTTGAAGTAACGTAGTAACCACTGCACTCTTCCGATATTTGTAAGATTGTTTTTATCATCACCAAATTGTTTATTTTGTACAAACTGTATTTATTCTAAAAGTCTGACCACCTAAGTTGTTTTAATGAACCACTGTATTGTTTCTAAATTTAAACAGTTTCAATAAAATTTGCCACTGGTTCTCACAAGCCATGGGAGGTGACGAGTACTGACTACATACACTACCCCTGACGGGGTACGGACAGTTGCCCAATGGACAGTTGCCTAGTAGAAGTAGCCCAGTGGACAGTTGCCCAATGAGTTGAATGAAAACGTGGACAGTTGCTCAGTGGCAAAACATTTTCCATTAATGTAATAAATAAATTTGACATTAATATTATTTATATTATTGTATTCCTTAATTTTGGATTAAATTCTTTGTTAGATAATTGACATAGAACAGTTTGCCCCAGCTTTTAATTGTATAAGGCTTCTGAAGCAATTGGGGTTACCCTGGATAGGACATTGCAATCAGAATGCACATCACATGGCTGCAGCGGATCTCTCAGCTACTCCAAGTTGGCAAGAGCTGCTTTAAAACATAAATATTATACTGTTATAAAAAAGGACTTATTTATTACATTTATGGACATTTTTTGGTCACTGAGCAAGTGTCCACTTTTTCATTTGACCACTGGGCAAGTGTCCACTGGACAACTGACCGCTGAGCAACTGTCCACTGGGGAATTGTCCACTAGGCAACTGTCCTACACTCGCCACACTCACCCTTGGCAGATCTTCTACGCTTTGTGTGGAAGTTAGCTGAATCAGACTCGTAATTGACTTCACAGGTCGTGACTATTACCTGTGGGGAGAGACACCCGTCTGACCCACACTCCAGCAACCTTGGGGTAATAGTAATATGTAATAATAATAGTAACGATTACAAATATTGAAGTAATAGTAATAGGTTGAGCAAAAACTCAATGTAATAGTAATAGGAAGCAATGTAATAGTAATTGACCTATTATTTTCATATTACTGTTGAACATTTAAACTGAATTTCAACTACATAACGATTCCATTTTATTAGGTTGTAGATTTCACTAGTTTATCCAGGTTTTATGGTTGCTCTCCCCTTGTCAACTTGAGCATGGCCCTGGTGAAGTTTTACCCTAGAGTTTTATGAGCATTTACATAGCAAGAGACACTGGCATAATGTGACTGCTGCATTGACTAAAGGGATTAAACTGGGCTTTCACTGCTTTGAAGCCAGTTCTGCCAAGTGCTAAGTTGGTTTAGTGACTGCCTCCATGGTGCACACAATTGAGACTAAACTACAGTGGGTTTGAAAAACATCCTGATCTATTTGTACTTGAGCCAATAATGAACTGTCCATAAATGTAAAATGGAACATATGTTATATCCTTAGTCAATGTAGTTAGTGGATTATACTAAATATGGTATATACTATATAGATACATTTTGTTGTAAATATTTATGAATTTTTGATACTTAATACTTCCCTAATGATGAAGATGAAGGTACTTGACATTCTAAAATATTATTTCAAATACTTTGGGCATGGGTATCAATATATGGCAAGTTAGATTTGTTATTCACCTGTCTTGTTTAACTTCTTGAGACTGTGAGTCAAACATTGTACTTATTGTATTTATGCATACATGATACAGTACATTATACCATAAAATGTTCCGAGGAAAACTGTAATAGTAATGGTAATTGCTTCAAATGTAATAGTAATAGGAAGAATTCAGTATGTAATAGTAATAGGAAAGAAACAAAATAATAGTAATAAATTACATTGCAATGGAATTGACCCCAGGCCTCCACTACAGTTCCAAGATGAAGCATATAATTACCCATTAGACTATTCTCTTGAGCCACTGAGCGATATTGTGGATTCAAATAACTACGTCTACTTTTCCAAACTTTCCACCGGAACTTCACATCAAGCAATATCATTGGCCCAGCTTACCTTCAGAGTTTTGCAAGGCGATCTGCCAGTGGGGGCTGAGACTTATGCAATCAGCAGCGTCTGCTGGTGCATGAGGATGCCAGTGGTTAGTATTGAGGTAATCTTTTGCCTGTTGCAGGACATGGGGGATGCAGTGTGGACATCCGGTCATGTACGGCTCCTACAGGAACATGTACCTACAGCGGCCCCATGTCCAGTATGGGGGTGAGTAGGAGGGGTTATTGGCTCTGTGCCAAGGATTTATTGACAATGAAGAAAAACGTTGAGATACTGGGGGCCATTTCAGTAAGTTAATGCTCATCGGGGCAGGGCTTATGAGCTTGTTAGAATGTTAGTGAAACAGTTCCCTGAACAAAATGTTCATAAAACCCAAGAACACCATCACACCAGGCCATATGAAGTGGATGGGTCGATCCGCCTCCCTAGCTGATGTTGTGCACATTTAAAAACTACGAACCACTTCTATTGTTTATCATTTGTTGAACATTTTGATTTGGTAGACTCCACTAGGTGCCACCACTGTTGCAGGCTGCTACATTAGCAAGGCATCATACTATCGCCAGGGAGAGAAGAGTCTCGATGGCTTCTACCGTCCCTACCAACTTGTTGAATATTACAGATACGTGCGATTCTTTCCCGATGGTTAGTATCCAGGCTCTTAGTGAGAAATAATTGTTTGCCAGTCTTGAATTAATCCAAACTGTGCTGTTTAGCATAATGGCTGGCCTGGAAGTCATTCATATCAGTCACAGCCATTATTGGCCAGTTTATTTTTTCAGTAACAAACCAGTGTCATTTCAGCCATTTATTTAATTAATACTGATCCATTCGACTTGTTTCACTACCAGTTGTGCCAATGATGGTCATTAATGTGGGCCCTAGACTTGAAACTATTAGTTAATCTAGTGGGCATAGTGGCCAGCTGGCCCTGTATAAATTCCACTAGTCTTATCAGTTACAATTACCTGTCTTGGCCAGTCATCTGTCAGTCTTGAAGACAGGCAGACTGATCTATGGCTAAGTCCCTGTTAGTGTCTCCAATCTTGACATGGTACAAATATCTTTTTACTTGCCAGTAGGTCATGTTCCACCTAGGTATTACCTCCTAGCATGGTAGTCGAGGTAATCAACAGTCAGTGTTTAAGGAATTAAATGGCGGCAATTTTTATGCCCATCACAACTGCTTGGGGAATAACAACTTTGATATGTTTGCTGGTAGGTGGCTTTATCCCGAATCTGTGTAAAGGTGATGATTGGCTCTCAGGCTAATTATAAAGTAAAACATTAAATAAGAGTAAATATTCATCATTTAATACAATGCTTAGGCAAATGATAGAGTGCGAATCTAAGTAGATCAACCGATATATATCTGTATCCGATATTTTAAATATATTGATGTTATCATATCCATGATTACAAACTTTCATCTGAGAGGGCGGGGGGGCTGAGGCCAGATGAAAGTTATTTAATTTGAGATAGGACATCGATGTTCTGAGATGATCCCTACATTACTTCACCCTATCTTCTTCACCGTTGATCCCTTGCATCCTGGGGGGGCACATCACTTGCTCTTCTGCCTTCACAACAAATCATCATATCACGATCCTCTGCTATTCACTCACACTGTTGGCTGGCCACCCACGCCTTATAAGTTCCTACATCTATATGTTACTCTTTAAAATGTGTATTTTATTTCCTACGTTACAATGAAATTAGTTTTTAAATTATTAGTAATACAAGTGTAACGAGTAACAGGTGTAATCACACATTAAATAATGTAGGTCAAGAAAATTGGTGGTTATTCTAGTCACACATATTTAGTTGTCACGTGGAAATGTTACTTTGAATTACAATGTTGTTGAACAGTGTCAAAGTATTGGATAAATTGGACAAATGGATAAATAAAACAGATTTTGTGTTCCAGGCAATTAAAATTATTCAAATGATGTAGCAGGTGACACACTTTCTTACATTCAGAACATCAGGAATGTAACTTTGATTTGCAATGTAGTTAAGCATTGGAGAAATGTCAGGTAAGCTTGACAAATAAAACAGACTTTGTATTCCAGCCACTGGAAATTATTCCAATGATGTAGCATGTGAGATTTGTGTGTACAGGCCAGGTGCTGATGTTAACTACTCCAGAAGACCCGTACATTGTGTTGTCGAAGTTACGCAGCAGAACAAGCCGTGTTCAGGGGATACTACACGGCTACTACCGTGTCACTGGTGACCAGGTCAGTGGACACGCTTCTAGTGAACCCACATATAGTCAGCCAGCCATTAGCCCTCCCTGCCATTATGCGTCCCCACAAAATTGTACCAACAATTGTAAGTATTTAACTAAAAACCAATTTGTCTAACAATTTGTTTGTATAACATGAATTAAAAAGTGGTAAGAAGTTTTTTAATTGAATCAATTTCACAAGTTTCTTCAGACTTTTTTTAATGAAAATGACATTTTTTACTAATGTTTTCACCAAGACAAAGTAACATATTTGCATAAACAAGCAACTGTGTCATAGATAGGTTGAGTTGTTCGCGAAAAGTCACATAGATTGTCACTTGGTATATTGTAGGTGACAGCCATACTGATACGAAGGAAGACGACTGATTACAACAAATACGTGTACAACCGCAAGAACATCCAGGCTCCAAGTCATGACAGCAAGCAGACCTTCCATGTGGTGAGATAACGTATCCAGTTGATTCTCTTAAGGATTTGTCACACACAGTCTACACGGATTTGTGGCACATACCAAAATATGTTATTTGTAACATTTTATTAATACATGATTAATATACAATGTTGTTTTAAAGTGCTTATAATATAACTTATATTTATACTACATTTACATGTGTATGATTGTACATCAAGTTATTTCTCCACCATGGAAAAATACATAGGGCATTTATTATAATAGTCACGTGTGTAACAGCATCAATGCAGGGTTATTAGTGAGCTTGCAGCTTGTATTTAATAGAACATTGTTGGTCTGTCTTGTAGGAATTACAGCTGAAGAACAGCGGGAAACGACCTCACTCGCAGCTTGTGTGGAATGACTACAGTGTTCACACCGTGTATAGGTGTGTATCATAGTGTCATACAAATGTTTACACATTTCCGTACATGCATAACAAATCTGGTTTGCCAGACCTTGTGTGCGAGGGTTTAGGAGCTATGGAAATGTTCAGGATGTGTAGTCATGAAAACTATTAATTGGATTTTGTATTTATATAATGTCTTGACAAGATCTTTGGTTGGGAATTTCCCATGAGATGTCTTATTTGGGTCTTAAATTGTATGTAAACTATTCCCTATTCTCCGCAAAGGTGGAATGGACCACTTACAGAAAGTAATATGCTTCTATAGTCAAATGAAATTAATTGTCACTATTATTTGTATCGAATTGCTTATGAAATTTGTTAGAAGTATTGGTCTTAAAATGGTCTTAAATCTGACCAGCCCAAATCCACACTCTCATTTTATTATCACAGGCAAATATGCCCATCTTCCACTTAGCACTATATACACAGAAGATGGTTTCCCGAAGCATTCACACTTAACATAATTAGAGCAGATTTTTTTAACACTGTATTTCCTACAATTATTGCAAATTACATCAAACGTCCCTAGCTTAAAAGTGGACAGTTTATGTTAGTGTGCAGGCATGCACACTGCTAGCTCGATTATAGTTCGATTTCTCACTGGTTAACAACCATTAATTAAGATGCATTATTTTCTATGGTGATGGATAATAGCTAGCATATTTTATATTTCAGGGAAACTGATGAGGAGTCAGTGGCCGAGTTTGAACTGAACAACAAGAGCTATCCCATACTGCACTTCTCCATTGTACGTAGCTACTTGGCGGTCAGCGATAGTCCACTTGAGTGAGTGACCACACCCGGGACCAGGATGGTCATCTATCTGAGATGTGTGACAGTGGTCAGTTGTCACTGGTCACTACTCAGAACTGACCACTATCCTATGTCACCAAAACAATGGCTGTTAACAAAAAGCATTTAAGGGGAGACTGATCTGCAATTGGGTTACAGACTTTGGTATTTCTTAAACCAATCATCATATTTTGACCAAACATACATTTATTTCAAAAGGTGATTTATGACGTAATAAGCAGTTTGTTTGACCATAAACATAGGGTTACCTTCGTAACATGATAATCTTAGAAATGCTATGATAGGTGGTTTTGCAAAGTCCCATTGAAATTTAATTGGTGTTTTTCCAGCAAATAACATGATACACTGTGTACTTGGTTAGATCAAGTAGGTTTCAAGATAATAATTAAGTTCATAAACCCATATTCAGGTCGGCCTCGCACTGAAAATGTTCATCCTAAATAAAGCAGTGTGTCACAAGATATATTTTCAGTCCATCATTATATGAGCGAAACGGTTTTGTAAGCACGCGAATGTTAAACTCATTGGGTTTAGCATGACCCCAGATCTGTGTCGACATTGATCTCATCTCACCTCTGGCAGAGTTCCACAATGTGGAGTTTGTGACATATAATCAATGTTGGGTAACATGTATTGTGTGTCTCATCAGCTTCTGTTAATTTAACTTGCCTCATGCACAGATTGCTCAAACACCCTGTCATGTGCACTCAGGTATATATTTTGTTTGTAATGTGATAACTTTTTATGGGTAGTTGCAGAATATGCTAAGCATTATATGGGGGAGCTTGGTCATCACCATGTATTGCTGGGAAAATATTTTGATTGCTGCAGTGAGGCCACCTAGCCTAATTGTAATTTTGGATTGTAAAAATCGCAAGTCAGGCACCATGTATTGGGGTGTGGAATGGGGGTGGTTTTAATTAATTGATGGTAGATGCATTTAACTTTTTTTGGACTGCAATCGTATGAGATCATCTCTTACGAGGTCAAAATTGAAAACCAGTTGTTTTATAATTATAGTCCTTTTTTGTTGAGTGCAACATGCAAGCAAAGCAACAAACTATTTAGGATTCTCAATCAGATAATACAGGGCCCCTCTGTTAGCTAGATATGAAGGTTACTTTTTTTTCCATGGGGTATGGGATAAAAAATGCATTGTAAATAAAATGCTCAACGATTTCAGGTGGTATGTTGCCATATGTGCACATTCCATTTGAGGTCAAGTCCATTTAGCTTCTATACACTGTCTGTGTTAATAGTTGTCAAAACTATTTCTGTAAGTTTGTTAACAAACTTCATACGTGTACTGTATTAAACTATGGCAGAGTAGCAACCATTGTCTATCACTAATGACAATGCTGCATTATAGAGGTTCTGTTTCACTGGTGAGGCAGGGTTATCGTCATGATTGAGCAATAATTATGAAAGGCAGCATTTATTTCACCATGTAATCTTGACTTGGGTGATTGGATAGAATCTGTTGTTTTAAAACATGGAGAATCATTGTTTGTATATCTTGTTTTACTTATATCCAGTTTGTATTAACATTAAGATGATAACACCAGTGAATGGTCAATGATTTTGTGTGAAGTGGTAATTTACAGGGGTTAGACATGTTTGTTTTATTGAAACACCCCAGTAGGTTAGTGGGTTAGCTGTTTACATGCATGCTGTTGCACTAGGCAAACAATGATCAGTTGTTTTGTTGTAAGTCATAAATGTCCAGGGTTTCTATAGGGACAGTAACATTGCCCCAATGAAACAATCTTCCCCCTAAAATGTTTAGGGTTCCGATTCAACATGACAATACAGGGTCCTTTAAAATATAATTTTATATTAACATTTGATACGGGCAGCAAAAAATTATATTGAGCTTGTGTAGCAATCACTGAAGCTTCCCATACTTGGCTTGGCAGCAAGTTTCTGTAACAGTGTAAGCCTACCTTGCCATGTTCTGAACATGTGAAAAACAGATGTCCATGTCCTCTATACAGTGGTGAATTTTTAAATACTCCAATTAATGTTACAACTGTTAGTTATATATGCCTTGCGTTTTGAATGGGACATTTTTGAAGAACTAACAGTACTGTAGACAAATACACATTGATGTTTGGCGATTGTTGTAACGGTGAGGACCATCGCAGCCATGGTGCTTAATTTGTGCATAGAATAATTCTACAGTTGTGTTATTACTGAACATTCTTCAGGAGTTATTTTTTCAAATCAAAAACTCATTTTGCACATCCAAAACATTTTTTCTTGCTAAAGGCTTTCATCGAACGTCATTCAGCGTCATCGATATTGTACTGATGAAGTAAACGTTCGACGAAAGCCTTTACCAGGTAGAATACGTTTGTAAAATGAAAGTTTTTGATTTCTACAGTTGTGTGTTTTATGTATTGCATCTTTCTGTAGAAGTGGCTATTGTTCCGACAGATGCTAGTGATCGAGTGAAGGACCTCCACTACGAAAGTAACGGACAGTTCTTTCCCGGTCATCAAGAAGTCACCAAATTGTTGTTGGTGAACTGGAGTTGATAGTGACAGTTGACATCCACTGTCTATTGGTGTATGCAGTGTTTTCTACCTGCATCCAACTTAATACATTTAAGATGTTGAATTGGTAAAACTAAAAATACAAGACACCATTTGTAGAATGGGTGCCCAGTAGGTTTCTCTCTTGGCAACAGAGGTGCTTATAATATAATTTGTATATGAACGGTTCTGCCAAATACATTTTGCAGGATTGTTTTATGTATTTTTGACATTCAGTCGTCTTGTAGTTTGACTTAATTTGTGCAGATGGTGTTTGTTAAATGTATCGTTAAGTACTTCCTCATCTCATCATGTTTTAATTTCACGTCAATGTTGCCTATAAACTCTAAGAATGTCCGTATCATCAACAGGACATCTGTGGTTATTTTATTCAAAATTTGCTTAATGTGAATGACTATTAATGTTGAATTTCACTTGAGATATTCATATTGTTTAATTTATGGTGTACCGGTTAGAGGTCACTTTTTACTGGTGTTAATCCTGCGATAATGGGACATCTTACTGAAAACAGTGTCAATTGATTGTAATTTAGTTTCTTTTAGTTTATTTGTAGATTGTTTTAATTAGTTTTGTTGTTATAGCTTCACAGGTGATTAACAAAATATTTATATGTGAACACGTTGCCGTTATCCATTAAAACCAAGTTACAAGTGTGACAGCTGTATTTACGTTAGCCACTATTGAAATTAGTGAAGATGATTATAGTTTTCAAGTTTGTTCTTACAATGAAAATGTTGCATATTAAAAGGTTTAAGGAATACTTGTGTTCTTGTTTGCCAGTAGGACGGGACAACGTATTTAGTGGTTTAACAGCAGGACATGATTGGGAAGGTCATGAATGTTCATGTCGGGAAAATCTTACATGAATTAAGTTTTCCCGGAGAAATTTTATTTGTTTGTCTGTATCACACGTACTCTGTAAATAATACTGTTTAAAATATTTCAATAAATTTAAAGCATTATGAATGTAAACAAAGATACATGACTTATATGACCGAGGTTTTATTTGTTTTCCTTTACACATAAGTAATGTATTAATTATACTATTACCAGATATTTATAATTATATATAAGTGATGTTCAACATTCTACATGTTTCTGGAGGGAAGTGACTATTACATATTTATAACATATTATTTATTAAATATTTAAACCACAGCATTTTTTGTTAGGAAAAAACAAACACAAAAAGGACAACCTAATATAATAAATAACATAAACAAGAACAAATGATACACAGTTAAAATTCAAAAACAACTAATTGCTGTGGAGTTTTAATAGTCTATTTCAGATACAAATGTCGGAATCTGATATTGATGTATTTTACAAAAATGCAATTTAATTTACATTTGAGTGTCACCACTTCCAGACAGCTGTAATTCTTCAAGTTTCCTCTCCAACTGGTCTGCTTCATTCATCAAAGTGTCCGTTAACCTTGTCCCAAGGCTGAATTCATCATCAAACACTTGCATCAGCACCGTTTGATCATCTTTGTTAATGCCCATCTCCTTGGCTTTTTCTTCTGCTGTCTCTGATAAAATATCACAAATTACTGTTAGTTTGCTACGACATGCAGTAAGTAATAATTATGTTTATGTGTAAGATGAATTCTAAGGAAATAATATTTTGTTTATATTATGTAGTAGTTGGAAACTAATTAATACCTAATGATGCATTACACTGTTTCTAAAGATAGGAAAGGACAAATGTACCGAGAACAAAATATCAAATTAGGAGAACATGGATCTGGTCCTGGATAAGTCATATTCTTGAGACGCCAACGGCAACCCAACGTACATTTGTATTACAAGAAATATCATCGTGAACATGTATGGAACACCCAAGGCAAGAGGAAGGACAATAAAAAACAACTGGTACAGAGAACTAGAAGCGAAGAGGCCCTATAATGCTTGTGGTTAATGTGGGCCTGGTGGGGCATTTACCGACCTGCGATTGCAGGCTCCCCAAAAAAATAACTGTACCCGTCTTCAGACCTCCAACTGCACCCTCTTGGCTTGAAGCTCCCACAATAACCTCCAACTGCACTCTCCATGAGTCAAGCATTTAGGCCTCCAATTGCACTCCCCAAAACCTCCAGCTACACCACCCTTGAGACGTTCAATTGCACCCCCTTGGATGACTCTTGAGACTCCCTTACCACCTTCAACTGCTCCCCCATTGCCACTGAGGTTCCTAAAAAAACTTCCAACTTTCAGGTACAAGTAAATAATTAATAATGATGTCAATGACAGTGCGAGGCAATCGGACCTGGGGCCAAAGTGCTTGGTACTCGTGTACTCGAGTACATTTTTGAAGTACTCGTACTCATAAAACATATTGGTCATGAACTCGTACTCATTGTACTAAGATTTTACGAATACATCCGAGTACTTTGTCAATACGTACTGGGGAAAATAAATATATTTGGTTATAAAATGAAACTTTCCTGAAATATTTTAATGTTCAACTATTTTTATAATACTTTGTTATTTCTGATAGAATACCACCTTACCATCCCTACACATAGTACATCCTCATTCTCTGATAACCATGACTATGATACCCAAACGTGGCAACAGGCAGCATCTTTTCCCAGTCAGAAACACACTGTTAAGCAAACAATAATTGTAGGCTATCAGTTCAGGCCATAAACTTGTTTGTTTAATTAAGCCACCAGGATGTCCACAAAGAGCCAATTAGCAGTTAACCCACCAGTTACACAGGAAATGCCTTTGGGGTAGTATGGAGACCATACCACTTGACAGTGGCTGACAGTATAACTGATAAAAACAAGAACTGCCAGTCTTTCTCTGTAGTAGTAATGTGGCTCAAGTCAGACTGTCTCCTACACTAGTATAATCCCGCCTGACTAAAAAGTCCAAAGGGGATTCTGAGCCTGTTACTCAACTATGTTCATTCGGTGAAAGGGCAAATAGATGATAAGATCATACGATGCCAATTAAGTGAATTTCATTGTTAATGAAATAGATTTTTTTTAGTTTTCCTCATAAAAAATGTATCAACTGCCATTGCATATTCACTTGTGCTGAGTTATATAAATTAGATTAATTTATAATTTTAAAATACGTTATTACTTAATATTTCTATTTTTGTTAATGTACTCGTACTCGTGAGAATGTACTCGTACTTGTACTCGTACTCAGCTTTTAGCAATGTACTCGTACTCATACTTATCCATCGGCATCGTCAAATTACTCGTACTCGTATTTGTACTCATGAAAATGTACTCGGCCCCAGGCCCAGGTCTGGAGGCAATGATAATTTCATAAACAGAAGATCACCTTGTTCCTTTGCACTTTTAGATAGCTGCTTTTGCAGCTGTTCGGTTTCCGCCAAGTAGTCTGCTGCGGTGGCATAAAATCCGGCTGTTTCTCTTTCAGTTTCCAGTATCTGCTGCTTGAGATTTTCATCCGAGTGGAAATTCCTCGCGCTAGTAAAGCGTTCGGCAAGATCGGCTAACGTTTCGCCAAATTTCAGCGTCTCGTCTGTCTGTTTGTCTCGCTCTTCTTCAATCTGTTTGTTCAGCTGCTTTATGCGTTTGCCTTTAACTTCAGCATCTGCCTGTATGCTCGCCTGTTGTTGTTGGGTTTGGGCGACTTTGTGCTGCGCAATTTTGAGCGTCTCTTTCATTTTTAGGTTGACGTCCTTCACTTGGGCGTGCTTCGCAGACGCTTCCTCGAGAGCGGTTTCAAGGCCGTGTTTCTTTGCGCGAAGTTCCTCCAAATTCTGTTCCAGACGCGATCGGCCTTGTTGCAATTCTTTGAGACTGCTGAACAAATTGTCCACTTTTATTTTCGGCGATGCCATGTTTATTTTCAACAACGAAATATTCATGTGCTCATGCGCGTCTGTAAGATGTCGCCCTCTATCGGATTGACAGTTTTACGTCTACCGAATAATCCGACAGAGGGCATGTTTGGACGTTGAATAAAAAAACATGATTACGTTAACAAAACGCATTGGTTACACAGTATGCAGCATTCATTAGATAAACGTCCGTTATTGTATTATAACATATGTCTAGCAAACTATGCAAACAAGTTGTTCTAAGGAGTAGAGAGATAGCCTACACAGAGAGAACATTAGGCCTAACGTCCAGTCATGTTGCGCCCTCGGCTGTCTACAATTCATACAAACAAATTTAGGCCTATTGTCTTTTCAAAATGTCGCCTACGTTGTCGGCGTACGCTTTAAACTCGTTCTTGCCATGTATGCATTTCTGAAAGGCTGGTGTATTTGATTATAAACTACTTTTCCACTACACTATATAGTTGTTGACGAAAATTAATGTAGATACATTTGTACTTACGTGAACATCTGTGTTCGTGCCGACTTGAGTAGGAACCGTAAAAGTTGTGCTGTTGCATACAACGCTGTGGTCATTGTTCTGTGCGTAAACGGAGAAGCTATTCATACATATTACTACTATTACCGGTAAAACGCCTCGTATTAATGGAATAATTAAATTAAAACATAATAATAATAATAGGAACATGGCGATTGATGTTTCGATATATGTAGGGGGAGGTTGTCTATATTGAACCGTTGCTTGTATTGAACCAGGTCGTTTTCTACGGAATAGAAACAGTTATCGCACAGCTCTTCCATCTAGCGACAAGGCCTTTTAGTCAAGGACTTTTATGGCCACAATAGGGTCATATTGGAACAAAATTATTGCAACAAAAGCAATTTTTGCAGTTGTAATAGCAGGCGTATATCCTAGATAACATATCAAAAATCTTCGCTTCTAAAATTTGGGGAACTTTGTCAAAATAACCCATATGTTGGGAGCCCCTCAGTAGCTTTTTCCTGCGCGATTTCGTCACGATTTTACTATCGGGAAAAAGAATGAACACGATAATGTTTCTGTAAACCCCAAATTATTTAAATGGGTGTTCGTAAATATACACATATGTTCAGAAATCATAATAACATATACATACATTAAAATATTTTAATGTTGAATAACTTTTTCTATGAAATTATTTCTTTGTATCACATAAATTGCACGACTAGTTGGACTTACATCTCCAGTTTGTCTTCCATATAGTATGATTATTCTCTGCATATAAGTACGTCACTGTCATGAACATCAATCGTATATGGAACATAACACAAATACATTTAATAGTGAAATAATGTGCATAATCATAATTATAATGAACCACTGATGTAAGGTCAAAACATAAATCCATTAATCTAGCCCAAAGGCTTAATTATAGTAAAATCGTCATATTAACTCCCAAATTACATTATTGTACTCTGTATATAAGTGTGCTACTGTCATGGGCATCAATTGTATAGGTAACATAATACATTTAATTGGGGAACATTGTGTATAACAAACATTTGATATAAGGTCAAGCAGAAACATGTGAATCTAGCTGATAGGCTTAACTGTGGTAAATCGCCGAATTATCTCCCATATAACATGACTACTCTCTGTATATAAGCATGCTGTTCTTGTCAGCATCAGTCGTACACATAACACAAATACATTTAGTAGGATAACATTGCATATACTAATTATAATGAACCGTTGGTGTAATGTCAAAACACACTACATTAACCTAGCCCAAAAGCTTAATTCAGGGATAATCGCCGAATTATGTACATTTAACATATACAACAAGTATGTGGCAACATGTTGCGCTAATTACTGCAACATTCAAAACAGTCTTGACTACATGTCTTTGTTGAAAACAGAACTAGTGTTTGTATATCATGAAGTCATAAATTATAATAGTCATTATGTTAATAAAGACTAGTTTTGATTTTGTTTCTCCATCAACAAACGCACGACTACTTATCTTCCTCATCATCACTGGCGTCACCCAAGACTGAGTTCGAGCAACCTGAGCCCCGGCATTGACCACGCGCAGGGGAACACACGAAGTTGTTCTTTCTAGCATGTGCACCTTGCAGTACTGCAACCTGTGGAGCAGTTATATACGTCTGATTACGTGCAGGACATTCGGTGCTGGAGGCAGGTCTGTTATGACGGGAACAAGATCACATTTTACAGAACCATCTACATACCTCAGAGAATCCAAACTGTCTTCTGGTTTGTCATTGTAGAGACACACAAGCGCCCTGTCCCCTGCTATTACAACCTTTTCTGTTGATATATCATGCTTTCGAAACAGTTCGGCTCGTCGCTGGAAATGCAGGCAGGAGCCAAGTTTCTTCAGTGGTGGTCCTTTTCCAACGCCATATAACCGGACGTGGTGTCACATCCTAATACAGCATGGATGAAAAAGATGTTGTCACATACATCCTTGCCTAGTTGGTCTTTTATGGCCTTGATGTTCCATTTCATTGTAGTTGATTTTGCCTCACTGTGCATGAACAAGTCATGGGTATTTGGATCAGCATGGACGCAGAGGAGGACGACTAGATCTGTGTCATCCCCTACTAGTAGAGTGTTCTTCGTCGTTGTAGAATGTACTGCTGTTTGCACAAGGGTGTGTTTCAAAATGTATCTCACCAGACCCCAAAAATGTAAATCATTATCAAGGCAAAACTATTCATTGTTTCTAATACCCATATGAATACTCTTTCAGGAACAACTTTCAGTTTGTTAATATCTTGTTCGATGTTGATTTTATAGCCTTTTTTCTAATAGAAAGGAGAACATTTATGTGAGTTTTGGTGTCGGATGGACATTGCTAATAAATCCACATAAAAATTCTCGTGAGATCTTTGATATTATAATTTTCCCAAATTATGACAAAAACTTTTGGCAAATAATTTCCAATCTGAATTGGCCAATCAAACTCCCTCATTCTTTGGGATAATTAACATAATGTATGCGAGTCTCTTAGAAATTTTTATAGTTTTCTCAAAATAGAGATACAATTTTTAGGTATGGAAAAACACATTAAGCTATAAATTTTATGGTAAAGTTTGTCCACATAGTGAAAAAAATTGATTTGACTATTTCGCTATTGAATATCACAAGAGAAAAAAGTTTCCATCCGACACCAAAACCCTGCCCATCCGACACTAAAACTTTCCATCCAATATTAAAACCAACATGGATCAGATGTAACCATTTTGCTGGATACAATTTTACAAAAGGTCAAATGTTGGTAATGCCCTGCCACCATTCCATGAAACTAAGTATGACAACTCCTATGAACCTAAATAAAACGTTGATTCCACCATGTCCACTGCCGAGAGTACCAATCAGAGTAAGCCTATTATTTTCCATCAAGGTAGGGCAGTGGTATGCTGCCTACAGTAGAGAATATAACTACTGGTTCATAGGAATTGTCTCGCATGTTGCACAAGACTCTAATGACTTTCCTAGAGCAGGATGCACCTGGAGTCAATTATTTCCGCAACAAGAATGACTTTTCTGTCATTAAGAAGCAGACCTTGTTTCACCAAAACACATGTTCCTCCAGCAGAACATGTGGTCTAAAGATACCTGATACAGATTTTGTACAAACTGACCAAGAATCCTGCAAATATTTCTTGCAAGAGTGAACATGGTGAAGCAATGAGAAACTTCATTGTTAAGCATTATATTCATACTTTTTGAGCAAAGCCAAACCGGAGTTTGTTGAAAATAGACCACATGTATGTACCCTGATACAGCCTTTGCATGACATTTAGATGACATTTCAATGTTCGATGATTTAACATGTTCCAGAGTCACATTCATAACACAATTATTATGATATGATATCAAAATAAAATGTTGATGTGTTACTGGGTATATATGACTTTTAATTGTGAATTCTTCGGCTAACATGGGTTTCGGTGTCGGATGGACATTTTATCAAATTATGGATTTAACAGTTGATCATTCAAAAAAGGAAAGATAAACACAAGAGGAAGCTTTTCTACAACATTTTTCAAGGAAATATGAGGGAAATGGGTTAATCTGAAAAATATTAATTATCATGGCAGGTATTTGTTACCTTCTCTGGTTCTTGATCTGTTTTTAGTATTCTCGTGTGTAACTTTGATGAAATAATGAATCAAATACAACATTTGTGCAAATTTCTGTTGCTTGGGCTTGGGCAACAATATATGATGGAACTGATGCTTCAGAAACAAAACACCATGATAGCGGATATGATGAACAAATTTGTGGAATGCATCAGCAAAACGGTAGAAACAAAGCTGGAATCAATACAAAATGAATTTTTTGGTAATAGCGAATGATCATCAAAAACTAACCAAAGAAAACTCTTTGCTAAAAAGAACCGTTGAAACTCTCACCGACAAATTACAAATCGTAACAAAACAAAACGGAAACACAACAATACTCAAGGCGAGACTGTTTGGTTATTAATGGATTGCCCGAGGTAACAGCCGAGACAGATGAACAAACTTTCGTAACTTTTGTTCAGAGCAAATTCCCAGATGTCACGATAAACGTAAGCGACATTAGCAAAGCCCATCGACTACCAACCAGAGACAACCGCGACAACTGCGACAACCGTGACAACCGACGCCAAGGAAGACCAATGGTCGTAAAATTTGCGACTCGTAAAAAAATATGAACTCTACTCTGGTCGAAAATCCCTTAAAGGCATCAACGTTTACATGAACGAACTGTTAACAAAAAAACGTGCTGAACTACATCGCTTCTGCATCAGCAACATCAAGGAAAGAAAAACTGTGTGGACGAAAGATGGCAAAGTCTTCGTCAGAGTGGGAAAGCAAATCGTTCACGTGAAAACAAAAGAAGACGTAAAGGCCTTTGTGTGACTGTGCGAACAATGCGTCAATGCCAGAGTGTTATACCTGGCTATCATCAGGTATTTTCTTCTCGTGTTACTGCGCGAACAATGCAGCAATGTGTGTTACCTGGCTATCATCAGGCACTATCTTCTTGTATGACTGTGCAAACAAGACATAATCTACTCTATGCGACCTTTATATGTATGAATGTTTTTTTTTACACACTTTTTCTTTTTGAAATGTTCATTTACACATTTTTACTTCTCTCAGTTATGATAAGTTTAAAATGCACTAATGGGGAGCATGCGGCACCTCCTTTAAATGTATTATTCAGACGCATGCGCGTTATATGCGTTATATATATTATTTTGCCAAAATGTGTTTTTGTTAACAGTAAAATTAGTCTTGTCATGCTGTTTAATTTTACTAATTTGACAAGCAATATATTGTTTTAAATATGATCAATACTGAACGTTTGTTAGGAAGTTACGGTGGTATAAAACATAATTCTTTAAATCATATTTTAAAAATATATACAAATGATGAAGATGGTGAATTAAATCTAATTCACCAGTCACCATATTTTAATGATGACGACTTAATTAATCACATAAAAAACAAACAGGACAAATTTACAATACTAAGTCTAAACTGTCAATGTCTAAACGCAAAAATTGATGAAATTGTTATTAAGCTAGACATACTTAGAAACAATAATTGTAAAATCAACGCTCTTTGTTTACAAGAAACGTGGCTTGAGGATGATTCTGATACCTCTTTATTACAAATTGATGGATACAATTTAATATCACAAGGCAGACTATGTAGTGGTCACGCTGGCCTCGCAATATATCTTGATACAAATTACAACTATAAATTGTTAGATATTTATATAAAGTCAAACATATGGGAAGGAAAATTTATTGAAATAACATCAAGAAAAAAATCATCACTGGAAATATATACCGATCTCCTAGAGATGTCATTGAGAATTACCAAACATTCATAGAAGAATTATGCCCTAAATTAGATCATCTGCAAAACCTAACTGGTGAAGTAATACTAGCCGGAGATTATAATATTGATCTACTGAAAATAAAAGAAAAAACATAATACTTTGATGCAATCACAGCACATGGTTTCTTTCCTAAAATTACTTTACCAACACGTTTTTCAAATACTAACTGCACGCTTATTGATAATTTTCTATGCAAACTCCCAAAAGGTATTTTAAAATCAACTGCCGGCATTTTAATCAGCAGCATTTCTGATCACTTTCCGTATTTTATATCCCTTGAATGTAATACAACTGTTACAAATGTTCCTAAATATATCAGATTTAGAAAACAAAATACTGAGAGCCTTGAATATTTTAAAATAAAATTGATGCGTTCAAACATTTATAATAAACTAAATAAGGATAGAGATTCTAATCCCAATGACAATTACAACCTCCTTGATGAAACTATTACTACTGCTATGGATAAATTCTTACATACTAAAATCATTAAATATAATAAACACAAACACAAAAAGTCATGTTGGATTACACAAGGTATCATTAGATCTATAAAATTTAGAGATAAATTGTATTCAAAACTTAAAAATACTCATATAGGTACAGCAGAATATGTTTCGCTCAATACAAATTTTCATACATATAATAACATTCTTAAAAGAAATATTAGATTAGCCAAACAAGCATATTATCAATCCAGTTCGTGGTCTATGATTAAAGAAATTATTCAAAAAAAGACGGACAGAAAGATTTCCTGATTTATTTCAAATTGATGAGAAAAAAGTAACTGACAAGACTATTATTGCAAATAAATTTAATTCATTTTTCATCAATATTGGTTCTACATTTGCATCACAAATAACCAGTACTGGAGATAACTCTTACACAGACTATTTAACAGAGAGACTTATACAGACTTTAAGCCAATAGACAATAGTACAACGATTAGCGTAATTGATAGCTTACATCCAAAATCTAGCTGTGGTAAAGATGGTCTATCAACCAAACTACTAAAGCTAATAAAAATGAAATAAGTGAAGCAGTCACTCTAATCATTAACCAATCAATAACAACTGGCATATTTCCAGATAAATTAAAAATTGCTAAAGTTATTCCACTTTTTATAAATGGTGATGAGACAATCTTTGATAATTATCGTCCAAATCTTACCAGCTATTTCCAAGATATTTGAAAGATTTATGTTTAATCAAATACACGAACATTTCAATTCCAATAATTTATACTGTGAGAATCAATACGGGTTTAGGGAAAACCATTCTACGGAATTTGCCTTTCTAGAAATAATAGACAGAATTGTCCAACAACTTGACCAATCAGCAACCCCAATAAACAAATATCAAGACCTCTCTAAAGCCTTTGACACAATTGATCATAACATATTATTACAAAAACTAAATTATTATGGAATAAATGGTGCAGCACTAGATCTACGTAAAAACTACTTACACAATCGTAAGCAATATGTTGAAATTGGCGCTTACAAGTCGGAAGAAGCTGTCATAAACACTGGTGTCCCACAAGGGTCTATTTTAGGACCCCTTCTATTTATCATATATATTAATGCCATAATATTTTCAAGTGATCATTTTAAATTCATAATGTATGCAGACGACACCACTCTTTTTAGTACATTGAATAAATTCCAATCTCCGGATGGCCAAGTCCAAAATCAAAATATAAATAAAGAATTTGAAAATATATGCAGGTGGCTAAAGGCAAACAAACTTTCTCTTAACATTAAACAAGTATTGAATGTGTACATCATTTAAATTTTTTAGGTATCTCCATAAACCAACACCTAAATTGGGACAGCCATATAAACAAAACAGCGAATAAAATCAATAAAATAATTGGAATTTTAAATAAACTTAAACATGTATTACCTAAGAATATATTATATATAATGCGTAATTCGCTCATTCTTCCCAAGATTAATTATGGCATATTGGTGTGGGGTTATCAAGCCCATCGCATTTTTAAACTTCAAAAGAAAGCAGTGCGAATAGTTACTTCAAGTAAATACAATTCTCACACAGATCCCATCTTCAAAGAATGTAAATTTCTTAAGCTGGATGACATCCATAGACTCAAACAGCTCAAATGTTATTACAAATTGATCAACAAGGTTATACCAGAATATTTCAGTCGTATTCCATACACATATAACTTTGCAATTCACCAATACAATACACGTGGTAAAAACAACTTATTTATTCACAGAGTTAATCATCAATATGCAAAAAAGTACATCAGACACAACATTATACAAACTGTTAACAATACTCCAAACATCATCCTTGATACAATTTATGCACATAGTTTATATGGTTTTTCCACTTATACAAAAAATTACTTCATCAAGAACTATGAATCATGTTATCATATTTCTAACTGTTACATCTGTCATTCTTAAACTAGACATGACTTTGCATTCGTTTAAACTAATTTATGTATTATACTATATATATGTATGCATATAGAGTTGATCACGTGATAATCATATAATTATGTTACATCAGTGGGGTGGCTCCCATGATAGCGGCATATAATTGTCTTAATGGGAGCCTCCCTGACCTTACAATACATTTTATATTGTAGTTTATGTACTTATGATGGTCAAAATAAATACTGTCTGTCTGTCTGTCTGTCTGTCTGTCTGTCTGTCTGTCTGTCTGTCTGTCTGTCTATCTACACCATAAATACGACATCGTAACCCCTACTAGAACCAGTTACATAATTGTACGAGCTGTAAACTCCAGCGGTTCGTGAACTTTCCTAATCGCCAAGTCGTGTTTACGATATAAACGAGCCCAATGGAATGCAGCAAATTATTCCTGTAAATTAAGAACGACGTAACCTAAGATGGCGCCCGTGTGTGTGTGTGAAGTTCACGTCTATAGACAGGCTCGTTGTAGAATTGTGATTGTCAAATAATGTTCGCATTGTTGTGCGATTGGCATACTCATTTTGTGTCAGCGTCTGCATCATATCGCCAAGTCCATGACGCAGGATTCGTTTATCCGAAGTATTTGCCGCGCGCGCGCGCGCGCGTGGTTCCTGCGATTGTCATGTTACGTTTTAACCATTGCGAGCACCGTCGGTTTTATGTTCCGATCCGAGTTACCCCACAAAAGGTGCGAATCTTTATATATATATGGGGTATTTTGAAAGCATATAGGTCCTACGTCCTATTCTAGGAGTTGCAGATTATTCCCTAAAAGCTTGGCGCTCGATGTTCAAACCGTCTAAGAGGAAAACGTTAGCCTAACCGGATACAGCTCGATTATAAGTACATGTAGATATATGTTTTAACAAGCCGATGTGTTACAAGTAATTATAAATTATATTAAGTGTTGTAATGTCTCGACAGACATTACAGACTCCTCAGTTCGGTTCTTTTATGTCCAAATATGTAATGCATGAACAATCTGTATGATATCCGCAGTCGGTAAACATTTGTTTAAGTGGTCGAAGGGATTGACTTTGTACAACAGCCTACATCTTGTAAATGGCCAAAGCCAGTTGCCGGACCTAACCCTGACCCAACTCACTGAATGTATTGGCGACATGTTTTGGCATTAATTCCCTGGCATGAATTAAATGCGTTTGTAGCCTATATGCTTCTATTACCAAAACTACGTAAACATATTGCAGAAATGAGCCAGCACATCGTAGTGTATATAAAGATAATTTTGTGTTTACGCAAAATTATTTGAAGAGAAACGAACAAAATAATTGAATGAGCCACTTTTAACAAATGAAAGTCATTGTGTGTGCCCGTTAACTACATACATCACTGCATTTCAGTGTTCACCTGAGCAAGGTAGCATTGCTTTGAATCCTGCGTGCAGGTACGCGGGTAGTATTGTTTAAGACGAACTACATACACTCGATTACTTGTAAACGGTGTCATGCTATCTGCGTTATCTTACTTTCTTTGATTGACAAGCCTTGGCTGCCTATGATTTGCTCAGTGCAAACTCTACTCGGTATCCAGGCGTCACCAACTCACACGTTCACCCGACCGTGACGATCGCACAAAGTTGCGCACTTCTCTACAGTAAGTTTTCGCAACTCGTTTCTGCAGCGGCATTTGTGGACTCGGCGTAGTGTTAGACTAAACAATCGTGTGTGAAGTTAATTGTGACGTATGAAAAGCGAACATTGCTATGTAGGTTATGGTGGTCTATTGAGGTGTATTCTCGTCACGGGTGACCTCACAACGACATCAGCTGTGGTCTGTCAACCGTGCAATGAAAATACCTGACAGGGGGGTCACTGTCAATGACAAAAACACACACAACTTGTCGGTTTGCTAGGTGAAGAGTTGGCATGCTATAATGTTCAAAGTATTTATGCTCAGGAATAACTTGTTAACACGTGCCCGACACACAAAACAACAAAGTAGAAGATCGAGCAATTGATTTGTTTATTCTTATCTGATTGATCCAACAAATGTGAAACATTGGTGGTATGGTTTGGGGGTACGAAAATAAGCTCCCCGGAAAAAAGTCCCCTAAACAACCCCGGAAAAAGCCCCCCTCTATAAAATGCCATTGACTTGATAAATGTTATGCTGGATGGTGTAAAAGTGGAGTCTATGTATTTCCTTTGCGCTAACGCTTGTGGGAGAGTATTAACTGCTTTCATTTGTGCTTTTTTATTTTATTTTTCGTGTTAGAGATTCGTACTAGTCAGAAACTCGTATTACTTAATTTTTATTATTTGCGTTATTAACTGTGCACAGTCTTAAATGACGAGAATAAAACGACGAAAGAGTTTTCATTCTTTGCTTTACTTCTTTCTTATGGCATTTTTCCGGGAGGTTTTTTTCTTTCGGGGGGGGGGCTTTATTCCGGGAGAGGCTTATTTCCGTATTTCTATGCGTTGGGTCATACAAATAGAAACGATAAAAATGCACCAATATAAACGTACAATCGATGGGAGTAAGTAGTTATATATTAATACGCTACCTTAGCGGGTAGTCTGTCAGTATGTCCCCCACTTGTTTTTTTGTTCTTTTACTTCCTTGGACCGTTGGCCACTGGGAAACCCGCAACGGTTTGAAGTGTTCTTTGTTCGTTACTCTTCATCACCATGATGTGATTAAACAGTGGGTAGATCGGCAAGAAAGAATGTTCTCATGAAGAGAGACGAGGTATCGACTTACTACGTGTTTGGTGCTGACGAGACATTCTCCAGAGGCCACCGCTGTGGTATTACGTTCTGTTTGCCTGTTATTTTTAACATGCCTTAATTGGCGACTGCAACAAAATAAAAGGCCAGTGGAAATTAGTTTAAAATGTAAAATATACAGGCAATAAGGGATTAACTTGTGTCAGCCAACATATTCATCGTTGGGGATTTTAATGCGTTTATTAACAAGCCCAGTCTGTTTTCGCCACTTCTCAATGTTTTTATTAAAGAATGACACCTTATTCCAAGTGACATTAAGTGTCTCCCTTCTGATGCTTTTACTTATGTCAGTGATGCTCATGGTTCAATGAGCTGGCTGGACCATTTGGTCAGCACTTACTCCAGTCACTCATCAATCTCTGATATGGTAGGTAATTACGACTGTATCTCCTCTGACCAGCTGCCTTTAAGCTTTACCATATCTGTCAACTTATTTCCTAATTTAGAAGCATCCACACATGAGCATATTCGACAGCCTTGTCCTATGTGGGGCTGCCACTCACCAAGACCTTCAGACATATTACACTCAAACCAGTGTGCTTTTACCTGCCATTGGTGTATCTCATGATGTTTTACGCTGTACTGACCTAAATTGTAATTATGAAGCCCATCAGCTACTGCTATGCAAATTTTATGAAGACATTAGTAATTCACTCAGGGATGTCTCTGAAGTAATACATACTAAGGCGAATAACATGTCTTCGAAACATGTCGTTCTTGGTTGGACTGATATGGTCAGAGACTCCCACCAGGTTGCTAGAGAGTCTTTTCTCATATGGCTATCTGCTGGGAGTCCCCGACATAGTCCCTTTATGACATAATGAAAATTAAACGTGCTCTGTTTAAACATAATAAAAGACCCTGTGAACAAATGCTGAAGCTCTTAAATCCGAACGACTTGCTTCAATACTAAGTAGTAATGACTTTAAAAACTTCTGGAAAGATATCAAACAAATGAACAATGCCAAGTTGCCAAATCCTAGCAATGTTGGCGGTGCATGTGGTGCTGAAAACGTAAAGAATATGTGGCTTCATCATTTCCAGTCTCTGCTTAATTCTGTACCTGGCTCTCCAGCACATACTAAAAAGATTTACATGCATTTCAACAATATGCAATTTAATGATGAAATGATTGTTGATGTTAAAGAAATACAAGTAAGTAAATCAGGCGATGCCTACAGGAAAAGCTCCTGGTAATGATTTTTTAAGTATGCTAATGAAAAACTTCATGTTTATATGTCACTGCTGTTTAGCAGTTTGTTAATTCACGGGTCTTAACCTGACGCTATGATGGCCACAATAATAGCTCCATTTTCTGCAACATAGAAACACGCCATGATAGCAGCAGTGACCCCCGCGGCCTGTTGGATTGCAAGCACAACCATTGGCCACAGCGCACATTCTTCAATAGAACGGCACTCCGTCGACAGCGCTCCCAGCGACGAAACATCAGTGACACCTCCCTCGTTGCCGACGTTAGATCAGGAACACCATCAACGGTGACGCCGCAACCTACTTGGCCAACTTTCGCTGGCTTCTCTCTGGCGACCAGGTCGCCGTTGGTAACAGCTAATCGACGATCCGGTGAGTAAACGATGATTATGTACGTTCTCTTCAAGCAAACGTCCGTGGGTGATCATATTGAGCCTGCCCTGTTGTGTGCGGTCGACCGGCCGTCACACTCAAGTGTCTGTGTAGGGGATGACTTCATGAATGCCTCTCTTCCGATGTGTGTATTTCGGTGTGTTGGTTATCTTTACATTCAACGAACGACGTACTTGTTTGTTTAAATTAACTATTTATAGTTGTCGGTCGTACTTAATTGAGCCGGCCTGCGTGTGTTCATCTGTCGATGAAAATGTGTCTTATGGTATTCGTTGTTTACAGCAAAACAGCATGCGTCTTTCGTTGTATGCATTCTTACTTACTATGCAACTGTAATGCAACTCGATATTCCTGACATACAATAGCATGTCAAGCAGTGCAGGACACCGCCCGTATACACAACAAAACACCACTCGACTACTGCGGAAGTCATATTTCAAGATAGGCTCTACTTGTCTTCACGCGAAACAAAATAAATGTATGTTCTCATAATATAGCGTCGTATCCGGTCCTTTGGTCCGCCCAAGTATTTTACACTTCACCTGTGATATACCTATTCGAACACACTTCAATTGGAAACATTTAACCACGCCACAATTACTGCGCAAAGGTTGTGAACTGAGGCAACGTGGTGGGTACAGAATGTCCAAGGTTTTGGCTACTCACCCTATATGCGCAAATCATTTGGACGAATAAAACATGTAACAATGGCCCCTTTCATCGCTCGCGTTTGTGACGTGCCGTGATTGAAGAGTTCCTTTCGTGGATCTGACGCTCATGGCCACCTGAGTATCTGGTTAACCTACTCTAACGCGTTGCCCAAGGGACCACGCCGCGTCAGTCAGTAAACTGCGGCGATACACCGGGTAAAGTTAATTAAAGCAAAATTGACGCAACGGCCATAAACCCACGTGTTGCCTCATGCCCACCTGATGCCCTGCAGAGGTGACAGGTATTTCGGTCGACCCAGTATGGCGACTTCAGTCGACTTGCAGATTGTTTGGTCTCGGAATAAGAACGTGGATGATAGAACGTTCTAAATTTTGAGTAATGTCATCTACATGAACGCTGGTAGGAGAAGCAACGGTCATAAAAGGCAAGCGATGACTAAGCGGCAGTGCATTGATAGGTACTAAGAAATTATGTATAAATGATATAAGTTCGTCTTTTCATACTTTAGATATTGACAGGTAAAATGGCATCCAATGATATTACACATCATTGAGTTATGACATTGCTTGTAACAGTGGATGTATCAGTGACATATTCAAAGTATGTCGTAGTTCGTGTTTAAAATGGCCATAAACAACTATATCTATTATTGACTCTGAAAAGTCATATTGTCTGTGTCTTTCTCTGTCTCTCTGTCTCTCTGTCTCTCTGTCTCTCTGTCACTCTCTCTCTCTCTCTCTCTCTCTCTCTCTCTCTCTCTCTCTCTCTCTCTCTCTCTCTCTCTCTCTCTCTCTCTCTCTCTCTCTCTCTCTCTCTCTCTCTCTCTCTCTCTCTCTCTCTCTCTCTCTCTCTCTCTCTCTCTCTCTCTCTCTCTCTCTCTCTCTCTCTCTCTCTCTCTCTCTCTCTCTCTCTCTCTCTCTCTCTCTCTCTCTCTCTCTCTCTCTCTCTCTCTCTCTCTCTCTCTCTCTCTCTCTCTCTCTCTCTCTCTCTCTCTCTCTCTCTCACACACACACACACACACGCACGCAAACAAGCACACACACACACACACATACACAAACACTCAGAGACATAGACAGGCAGACATTGGCATATAGACAGACAGACAGACAGACAAATACACAGACAGAGAAACATATACAGACAGAGAGACGTAGAAACATACCGACAGGCAGGGAGAGAGTGAGATAGGGAGAAACAAAGTGGCACAAAAAGAAACAAGCAGAAACATATAAACACAGCTAAGTTTGCATGTGTGTATCGACATATGTTTATGTTATTATGCAGGTCATGTTACGTAGTGGTATGTCATTACTCACTACTAAGACACGATGCTACAATTTGTAATTATAGGATGTGTGTTAGACTGACACGGGACGTATGTTGGCTTCACTGGCAAATGAGGACATAGTTGCGTTCGTCCCATGTTTAGAAGGGAGATTAAAAGGGCATGTGGTCCTGGGATGGGATCACAACAATAGCAAAATGAGAATAATCTTATCTAAGCAGAACTGATACCAACGTGTTTCAGCGGTCTACATGATTATGCAGAGCTAGATTGTCTTCTGAAATACCCAATTGCAGGTTTCGCGTGTTCTAGTAATATGTGTATTGTAAAGCGACCGGGCTAAACGTATATTTTATCAAGCTATAAAAGTAGTGAATTCTGTATCACACTCTTCTGAATTGAATATCCTGCAAATAGTCAATGCTAAAGTGTGTAGAATAACATAACTAGACGAAAGAAGAAACGGGAAGAGCTATGCGATAGAAGGACAGGAGACGCCTGTAGCGTGCTATTGGATGGTGCTGGCAGGTACTAGACGAGTAGGCAGCATGAAGACGTGGGACTGCCAAAGACGGTGACAGTATGGATATATGCAAGAGATTATGGGTATTCAGATGTCATCAGACATAAAAACTCCTGCGTTGTAGGCATGTTTGTACATCATACAAAAAGCTGATTAGCATAGCTTTCATTCAAGACTTTAAAATATAAATAAAAAGAGGAAGGCCACAGAAAAGACGGAGCAACCAAATCAGATAGGACACTGATGTCCCGTTTAACAGCAGAATAATGTGCACTTGATATGATGAGAGGAACGGATGTGATACTCAGGAAGACAGCGAGGGGTCAAATAGGCCTAGGCATTTAAGTCAATTAAGTTCAGTCAAGTCAAGCGGGTGTTCGCCTAGAGGAAGGTCGATTGAGAATGCGTGTGCTTAAGTTCATATGGTAGAATATATTTGGCACAGGCTACCATCGTAAAGTATATATGCGTCGCATGCTTCAAGATAATGCTCCATATTTCTCAGAACCAACACCACGCGTGACACGGAATCAGCCACGCGTGACCAGTTAGGCTAGAAGAGGTCGTCTTTGGTGGGAACAGGTTGGGTTGTCGTCTGGTCAGCTTGAACGATGCTGTCAACCAAATAAGAGACGATGAAATGAGCATTTGTGATTTATGGTGGTCATCGTATGTATGGCCGTAACCACTATGATGACCCGGCGGCTTTCTGAACCGGGCCACCGACCATGGACACGCGTGGTTGCATCGATAGTGTCAGTGTAGTGTAGGCGTTGTTGTGACGTCTCCTGTTGGCGTGTTGCGACGGCATGGTTGGACAAATGCTGTGCGAAGATTTACAAGCAGCGGCGATCAGCGTCATTATATGATTTTAGTATAGTGTTAGAAACAATAATTCTTACCTGACACGAAATCTCGAAGTTTGTGAAAAATAAAGGTTTGCAATAATTTGCCAAACATGTGGAATTACCTTTGTTTGGGGAGTGCACCAAACAGCGTTTTGCTATGCATTTTTAATGCAGACAGGAGACGCATGTAATGTATATTACATAACTACAGACGCTCACCTACGCACGTACATCTGCAAGCACGCACGCGTGCAAGCGCGCGCGCGCGCACACACACACACACACACACACACACACACACACACACACACACACACACACACACACACACACACTCACAGAGTCACCATTCACACACAGTCACACACAATCACACACAGTCACACACCAGACACACACACACACACACACACACACACACACACACACACACACACACACACACACACACACACACACACACACACACACACACACACACACACACACACACACACACACACACACACACACACACACACACACACACACACACACACACACACACACACACACACACACACACACACATACACAAACATTGGTGCTTCTCATAAAACCGTAACACAGACGCTTACACTGCCAGCTTGCCTCGAGCAGAACAGTGTCCCCGTTGGTATCAGTGGACGTGCTAGCACCAAGCACCCGCTCCTACCCGTGTGGGCGGCATAGACCGGACCGCATACAAAGCGAGGTCGATTTGTGAAAAAGAATGCAACTCAACTCGTTCGTCATTACAGTCTACGCAAACCGGTTTCGTCGCGCGTTTGGAAAGTCTGCGAGCTGACATAACGGTGTACCAAGGCTGCAGGTCACACCTGCTTTTCATCTGAGGTCACACGAGGTGGTCGGCGTATATATGGATGCCTCTTGAACTTGCACTGACCCAGAGCTGCAGCGAAGACAAAAAGCAGCCCATATAGGTGTCATTGAATCGGTCGTCAATGATTGATCTCGACCTTTCATCTCCTACTTGTCTTGAAGGCCATATTCGTATTGGCCACACTACACACCTATTATTGGGCCAACCTCCCATCGTCCCACCTGGTTTGGAGACCAATCTCCCATCTCCCATGTGGTTTTGAGGCTAATATCTCACCGCAGTGACAGTGACAGGGTGCTATTAACCGAATCCATCTACCTGTTTTGCCTGCATATTTTACTAGACATATACAGCACTACAATGGCCATGCATTGGTCGCGTTCAAACCTGGATCGAAATATGTTTACACCGATGAATGAACATCGCTTATTTTTTCTGTATCTATATGCATCGTTCGTGCTCGATAGACAAGAACGACTCTGATTTACATTTACTATCTTGATGTGAAAACACACAGCATATATGACATGTATATCCAGCTTTTGCATAGTTCTGGAGTTTGTGTTGGATTACACAATTCAAGTCAATGTTTTATCCTACTTGTGTTGATTCTATCAAAACGACAGTAGGTAGATACATAACCAAGGCGATCACGAGATCGCTATTATTGATTTTTGCAAGTCCGTAAGATAATTTGTACGCATGTGTTTAAAGAAACGGGTCGTTCAAACCTCATCAAGAATCTCAAACGAACGGACGCGAGAAGGAAGGAATGTTGAATGGTACTACCAATACTCCGTGTAGCACACGCTTCAGTGCACATTGACTAATCATAACCTACTATAGGTAACAGTGCAACAGTGCAAAACGCGGCCACATAAAACATTCCAATACCACAGCTAGCAGACGGAAGACTCGTTCGCCTGCTGTGCTATTGGGAAACAATAATGTATTATTAATAGCAACAACACTTGGCATGCCAATACCGTTTACACGCACAAAGACTAACGGCAGCTACGGTTTCATGCATCTGACGATAACAGCAAAAAGATGAGGCTTGCCTTTCCACACATTGTGTCACAATTGCATGGATTGACTCACGTGGGGATTCCTGCTGACGACGTATGAGCAACTTTGTGGCACAATAGACAGTGGTAAACAGTCAATACGCACACCTGGCGTCAGTGCACACACATAACACGAATGAGTCATCAGTTTTGTGATGAATGGGGTGGTCTTTGTGGTACTTAAGACCCCTTTTTGGGAGTCTTGCGGTGCGTATTGTCTGCTCAGTGCCTCGCGCCGTACACCCCGAGAGGGACGGTTATTTCGCCACCGCCCATCAGAGAGAGAGAGAAGAGGCGGAGTATGAAAATGTGCGGTAGATGTGCTTAGAGAGAACAACCACTCTGTGGTACCACGGCCAGTTAAACATTCGCTAACCCGTGCGTGGTCTTTCTCGTTCCATGGAATATATATTCGGTAAAGTGGACATACGGCTATAAGAGTATCATACTAAAACTACGGACACAGAGGAGTGAGCGGAATTGCCTCAGTTTCGAAACACCAATAGAAGTACAGTCCTCTCGATTGACAGCCGGACGCTGCAATCACGGTGTCACTGCGTTGTGAGTAATATAACGACTGTGGCGACCTATCACTATCCTTTTATATGTGAATTCGCTCTCAGGGTTGTTTCTGTCAAATAAAAAACATAATGAAGTAAAATTACACTTATCAAGGATCACGCAGAAAACGGCCACATACTGCTCTAGTGCGGGGGCATACTTTTGAAGAAACACTCAGAGAACTCGACTAGCAAATAATTCTTATTGCTACGTCAGACAAGTGATGTGTTTATAGTTATTATTTTATTAACGCATGCAACTTTGTACAAGATCACCTCTTGTTGCTCGTTTACTGATCCTCATATACCGTCTGTATTTTATAAATATGTAGGAAATCAAGGGCCACCCAAAGGTTTACAGCTGAAGTACTAAATCTGATGCACATTTATTAAACACAGCCTGTATGCGACATGTATCTGGCTGATGTCATGAATGCAGCAGGCGATTACGCTGTCGCGTCTCTTATCTTGTCACCTCGTGTGAGCTCTTATGCAGGGTTTTGCGTTGATCGTTGATGTGTTTATGATCAAGATTTAACAAGATTTAACAAGATTGCCACCCAGAGAATTAACTCTAGGTAGCAGGTGGACAAGGAAGCCCTTGGCTTTTCGAGAGTCCGACCTTTTTATCTATGTGTATCCCGCCCGTCTGAGGTATGTGTCGATTTTATTTTTAAACATATTCACGCTACTAGCACCCACACAATCAGCAGGTAATCTGTTCCATTCATTTACAGTTCTTTGTGAAAATGAAAACTTTCTTATATCCAATCTACTCTGCTCCTTTGCTAATGCAAGATCATGTCCTCTAGTCCTTCTATCTTTCTTAACTGAGAAAAACATATTTCTATCAATATTTTCATAACCCTTCAATATTTTAAACACTTCTATCTGATCTCCTCTCAAACTCCTGGTCTCTAGTGTTGTTAAACCGCATTTTTTTAGGCGTATTTCATAACTAAGATCCCTCAGATTTTGTATCATTTTAGTTGCTCTCCTCTGCACTCTTTCTAGCATATCTATGTCCTTCCTGCGATATGGCCTCCACGCTTGAATACAATATTCTAAATGAGGCCTAACTATTGTTTTGTACAGCGGTATTATTAGCTCTTTTTCCTTATACGTTATGTTTCGCCTAATTAATCCAAGGATTTGATTTCCCTTTGAAGCTGCAATTCCGCACTGCTCTGAAATCTTCATATCAGCACTAACGGTTAACCCTAAGTCCTTTTCTTTTACAGTAGTACTTAGTACAGTACCCCCGATTGTATATTCTACCTCTTCGTTCCCATGTCCTATGTGGAGGCATTTACATTTCCCAAAATTGAACATCATTTGCCATTTTTCAGACCATTTCATCAACCTGTCAAGATCATCTTGTAAATGCTGTCTATCTCCATCACTTTTAATCCTTCTAAACACTTTTGTATCATCCGCAAATTTCAACACCTTGCTTGTTATTTCATCATCCAAATCGTTGATGTATATTAAGAATAATATAGGACCTAATACTGATCCCTGTGGTACCCCACTCAATACCGATTTCCAGTTTGAAGCCTCCCCATCAACTACTACACGTTGTCTTCTGTCAATCAGCCATTGTTCTATCCAGTTTATTATACCATTTCCTATGCCATGGGCCTTTAGTTTAAGCAGTAATCTTTGATGTGGTACTTTGTCAAAAGCTTTTTGAAAATCTAAGTAGACGATATCTACTGGTGTTCCCTCATCTACCCACTTAGTGATGTCTTCCAAAAAACATAACATATTTGTTAAGCATGACCTCGCTTTAAAAAAACCATGTTGAGATGGGTTTATCAAGTTTTGTTTAGCAAGAAAATCCACCATGTGATCTTTAATTAGTCTTTCTAATAATTTACAAATCACTGATGTTAAACTCACTGGTCTATAGTTCTCTGACTTGTTTCTCGAACCTTTTTTGAATAACGGTATAATGTTTGCTTCTTTCCATTCTAAAGGAACCACTCCCTCTTCTAATGACAAGTTGAAAACTGTTGCAAGTGGTATGCTAATTTGTTCTACAATTTCCAATAGTAGTTTGGGTGGAATACCATCCACTCCAGGTGATTTATTTTCCTTCATAGCCCTTATTTTCTTAGCTACCATTTCCGGGGTTACAATTAATTGTCCTAAATAGTCTGAATCTGCCCCCTTGAACTTAGCCTTTGGTATTGGCAGTGAACTAATATCTTCCCTGGTAAACACTGAACTAAAGTACTCATTCAGGTCTTCTGCCATTATGAATCCCTCTGATATCATATTTCCAGCACTATCTTCTAGAGGACCGACCTTATCTTGAACTTTCTGTTTGCTTCGAACATACGCATAAAAACTCTTGCTGTCATGTTTTATATTACTAGCTAATTGTTGTTCATAGCTTCTCTTTGAATTTCTAATTTCAGCTGTAGCTTGGTTAAGTGCTTCTTTATAATTGTTGTAGTCTTCATCATTTCCAGTACATCTATATGACTTCCACATCATTTGTTTATACTTAATTTTTCTAATGGCTTCTTTCGATAAGTGTTTCTTTTTGGACCGTTTTCCTTGGTTTTTGAAGGGTACAAATTTATCGATTATGCACTTAATTTCACTCTTTAATATATTCCAGCATTCTGTTGCCGTCTTATTTTTCAGTGTCTTATTCCAGTCTATCTTTGCTAAATATTTCCTCATGTCCTTATACCTTCCTTTGTGGAAATTTCTCCTATACTGCTTTTTGCTATTCCTTTCTGATTTTACTTTGATGGTAAAATGTATCTGGTTGTGATCGCTACTCCCCAGTGGCTCACATATCTTGACATTGTCAACTAATTCATTCTGTGAGGACAAAACTATGTCTAACACATTCTCACCCCTGGTTGGTTCTAGCACATGTTGAGAAAGGAATGTATCTTGAACTAAAACTAAAAACTTGTGGTCCTCTCTCCCCATACTCTGTAGAGATTTCCATTGTATATGCCCATGGTTAAAATCCCCCATAATAATACAGTCCCGTTTGCTTACTTCCCTTATAGCGTTTTGTATTTTTTCATTCTCTTCTATGCTTATGTTTGGACTTCGATAAACCAACCCAACCGTCAACGTTGAGTTTCCTGTAACTATGTTACACCAAACAGCTTCTTCGCAATCTGCTTCTCTTTCTAATTTTATTTCATAAGCCTGAATAGATTCTTTAATATATAAAATAACTCCACCTCCCTTTCTTCCTATTCTATCTTTTCTAAACATTACATATCCTGTCAGTCCCAATTCAGCATCTGATATATCGGTGGTGGTCCAGGATTCGGTTTAATACGTGAATCGACTAAATGAGCATTATATTCATGACACCTTTGATTTATCGATGTTGTGGAGTGTATATCAACAGAAGAATCGAATTGCCTGTTGACTATGAAGGAAAAGGTCAAAGAAACGCGTACAGACAGACAATGTACGTACAACCGTGTTGTCGGTAACAACGTCACAACTCGAGGGCATCTGTCTTGTCTGAGTTGCCATACAGTTACAGTTGCAGTTTGTTTGAACGCTACTCTATTTTGTGACACAACAGCGCTTGCTAAAAAAAAAAATCTTATCAAACTAGTATTGTCTATGTAAATGTAGCAATGTTGGTTGTTCACACATCTGAGCAAATAGGACCAAATGATAGTTAGGCTGATGGTGATGAATACATGGTATTTAACTATAGCTCGAGTTACGACGTTGTGATATGTTTGCGATATCTAGTCACTCATAGCTAACCGACTGCCCAATGTTTGCTGTTGTCAATCCGCAACGCGTTTCTTTGACCTTTTCCTGGTAGTTCGTTTATGAACCGAAGTATCAGGCTCTCACGTATTTTTCCAATGGTTATACTTAGTCAGTTACCTTCTCTTGGTGGAATGCAGCGGACATAATCCTTACCAACGCCTTTCATGGCCTGAATCTTTCTCAGGGTCCTAGTTACTCTGAACATTCTGCGCCGTACCACACATTATTGAGATAATGTCTTTTGCTATTTAGTGACATCTCACTCATGCAATTACACATATAGTGCTTAGCAAATCTGCAAGCAAACATACTCTGCACCATATAAAAACTTGAGTCAGTCCAGTATATTGTTTTTGTTGTTGTAATGTATTAAAACTAATAGCACAAGTAAAGACAAACACGTCTTTTCGTGAACTTTTCATTGCATACTCAAACAGCATACGTAAAATTACCTTCTTCAACATAACATCGAACTACCTATGAACATTACACTAACTCTCCACTCCGTTTCTGTCACGGCAGATTAAACACGACTTCAGTGGTTACCCTTGCATTGAGTATGCCGCCTAACATTTCGACGAGTGAATAATTAGCCCATTACCGTCACTTGAAGACAACAACTTGAGACCCGGGGTGTCAGAAGAGGGTTAAACGGGTTTTCGGTTACCGCAGAAGGACAGATACCTGTCGACACGTTGTAAAATAAACAAACTCTCGTTTGTTGGTCCACATAAGACCTAACCCAGATGGGAAAACGGCAGTGTCAAGCCTCATTTCCTTACTTTATGTTCGTACCACAAGTAAAATATGCTGAGTCGATTTTTATAAGATCACCAATAATGCCTTTTGTATATATGTGAATTGTCAATTGATATATACACTGTATATACTATTATCATTCATTAAATGATTGATTGACTGCCCGACTGACCGACCGACCGACCGACCGACCGACCGACCGACCGACCGATCGACCGACCGACCGACCGACCGACCGACCGACCGACCGACCGACCGACCGACCGACCGATTGATTGGTTGATTATAATCAATCAATGATATCATCGTTTATGATTTGTATTTTGAAAACAACTGTAAAGATACTGGGAGACGAGTTGGAAAAAGTGACACACTTTAAATATCTAGGGTCAGTCGTGGAAGAGAGAGACGAGGCATGGAAACGGAGATCAAACAGAGAGTGAGTGCAGCTTGGAGAAATTGGAAGAAATGCAGTGGAGTGTTGTGCGACAGGAGGATGCCAGTGAAGTTGAAGGGAAAGATCTATAAAACAGTAGTCAGGCCAGCAATGCTGTATGGGGCTGAGACCTGGGCAACAACGAAAGGACAAGAAGCAAGGATAGAGATGAATGAGATGAGGATGCTGAGGTGGATGTGTGGAGTAACAAAGAAAGATAAGATCCGAAACGAATATATTAGAGGAGCAACGAGAGTGACACAAGCATCTAAAAAGATAACAGAGAAACGACTGAAATGGTATGGGCATGTGATGGGAAGGGAAGAGGAGAACAAAGTGAGAAGAGTGCTAAATGCAGAGATACCAGGAAGAAGAAGGAGAGAACGACCGAAGACCAGATGGAAAGACACATGCAGAAGAGACATGGAAATCGTGGGTCTGAGTGCAGATGTGGTGATGGACAGAGCGACATGGAGAAAGAAAATTACCAGCCACACCGACGACCCCAGATGACGAAAAAAGTCAGAGAAGAAGAAGAAGATGAATAATATATTAAATTGTATTATGAATAACATATTAACATATTAATATAAATATTATATTAAAGACCATTAAGTAGCTTCAAAGTAGCACAAATCTAATATAAGAAAGTCTTCATTCTCACAAATTTACATTACTGAAAAATGCTGAAACAAAATCTACGTACTTACATTTTGACAGTGGCTGACACCTTAATACACCGTAATGCTGGACTAGTGATAAGCCAATAGCGCCTTTAACACTATACCCATTGAAGCGTGCCCGCTTGGTGGACACTCATATTTATCGTGTCTAAATATAGGAACCTAGATGTTAAGATAAAACGTGTCAATGTTGACAGGTATATCCAGGGCCTCTATCAAGGTAGGTCAGATTTCACGGACGAATATGTGGTACCTCTCATGGTAGAGGAAAAGTAGTAATTTGTGAAACGATCATATACTGGCTGCTGTAAGCGGCACGGTGTTATCGTAGTCAGCTAAATAGCACGTATGTAATCTTCACCATTTGTCTGCTCGTGTATGGAACCTATGTTCACTATATTCACCACTGCTTAAATGAAACATATTAAAACGCAATACAGGTATAGTCATTCGTCGCACTCGTCTAACGCTGATTGGGTGTCTCGCCTTCAAGGTGCCAGTTCGACAAATTTACGACTGTTCATAGATGCGTGATACTTGCGTATTTATACTAGTGATTCGATCAACAAGTGAAGAACGTTTTGGATTGTTACACATATCGGTCATCAGATCATATGAATGATTTTAGGTTCTGTACTAGATTATATTACTTGTTTTGCAAAATACATATCAAGAGTTTCAATATGAATTGTTCTCTACGTTCTCTTTTAAATTATTGGCTATTATTCACACATGCACGCACGTACACACATACGGAACTATTTTGTTTCAGCGTAGGGGTGGGGTGCGTGCACACCCATTGCACCCCAGCATACGGGCCTGCATACATACATGCATATATGTGTATGAGCGTGTTTATGTACGAACATATGTGCGTGCGTGTGTGCGTGCGTGCGTGCGTGTGTGCACGCTTGTACACTACTACATATACGTGTTGAAATTTCGGACTGGCAAGATCCGGAAATGATCTTTCATTTTAAAACAAACTCGTAGTTTTCATTTTATTCTTACCCAATTTCCTGCACCAGGGTCGTCTTTTGGATTATGTTACTGACATAATAACCGTGTGATTCGTCAACTAAAGTCTTCCATTCACCCGTCAATCAGATATAGGAGGCCTGGAGTGAATAAGCAATGAGTCACCTTGTTGATATCTACGGGTTATACTTGCAGTACGGGACCGGTTTGTAGTTGTACGGTGATAACACAATAGCGCCATTGTAACTAGCTGGGGTTATGTTCATATTTCTCTCCACCTCTTCGTGATACCAATATCAAGCTTTCAGCTCTAATATAGGGAATCCTCTTCCATTGTTGCAGTACTTATGATTATACGTTTAAGTGTCTTACTGTGGACTGCAACACAGATACGTTTTAAAGCAGCATCAAATGAGTTTGTATTAAAGACATACAGGTCACAAATGTGGAAGATGCCAGTCATATATCATGCAGCAATTTGTATCGAGTATGGCTCCGTTTACCGAACTAGGAGGATTAAGCACACGGGAACTGAAGACGCGTGGCTTATGAAACATATCTTTCTAATCGTAAACCACTATTCCCCGCATGAAATATTAATGATTCTAATTAAATCTAGCCGCTGGCGTGGCAAAGTGACGTAGAATGTCGCCTCCAAATTGATCCGATAGTATCAGCATTACAAACCTAACCTTGACATCAAGTGTTACACAAATTACACGACATACAGCTATATGAAGATGTTATTTTGACGAGCGATTGTATCACTAACATCTTGCATGTTAAACGGTTTAGTGCCGTAATTCAGTGTAGCGTTTTTATTTATTTAACTACTGTGTTTAACAGTACGTAAACGTGACTATCTTCGTTGAGACGTAACATTAAAACCTCATTATCTGTAATCGTAATGCTTCCGTAGTACCACCGAGACCTGTTTACACAGTGGCGTCACACATCCTAAATGCCGAGTGTATTCTGCTCCTATTTGGATTATAAAACATAACTGATTAGTTCAAAACAATTGATGAACAAAACAATACATGTAAAACACTGTTACTGTTCAATAATTCTGAAGAATACCCCATATGTATTATTTCCACTATAGATGTTATTTTGTTTATATAAATTACATAAACAAGGTTTGCACAACATATCGTACATAGTTGTATCGTTGAAATGGGGCTGTTGTGATCAGCGGTTGAGTAGCATGTGTCGCTTCGTTACATACCGTGCCCTTTCTATACAACAACCACCCTATTTGATCAGTCTCCTGCATTTTTCAAATATTCCCAGGAACCTCAGATCATATGTTTCACAACGTTTTGTTTTTAAAACTAATCTTAGCATTGGCGAACGAGTTTCCTCTGTAGCTGCATCGACAATCTGGTATCGATTCCCGTTCACTTTAAAATCATCTGAAATTATAGCCACCTTAAAATCCCACAAAACTTATTTGTTTGAAATAAATAGCATTTCCACCCTAAACGTGTGATGGTCCCTTGCTCTAATGGTGACTCTTGCGCGTCCCTATTCATGCCTTGCATGTATGCTGCGCCTTTCAGCTCATGGTCATGAGGCTATAAGTGTTATAGAAGTTGACTATTATTATTTGTTGCAGAACCGCGTTAAAGATGGCGACCTTGAAGGACGTCATTTGGTCGAATGAGAGTTACACTCCGCGCACCCTACTCGCCCAGTACGGCAACAGGCTCCCCGTCATCATTCAGATCTGTAGCGGATACTGCGGTGTCAGCAACGAACAAACCTTGGCAGCAAGTGAGGTGAGACAATCGTGATTATGAGCTCGCTAGCGCGCATGTGTGTGTTGTGTGTGGGCGTGTGTGGGTGTGTGTGCGCGCGCGTGTGTTTGTTTGTGATTGTTTTTGTTTGTGTTTGTGCGTGCGTACGTACGTGTGTGTGTGTGTGTGTGTATGTGCGCGCGTGAGTGTTTGCGAGTGTTCTCGCGTCTTGCGTGAGTGTCCGTGCGTGCGTACATGTGTTAAACTAATACTGATTCAACAATACATCACTTACCCCTTACAATTCTCTTAGATCCACCATTGTTATATTTTAATACCAATAAAATTAATTCAACTGACAACAAACACCGATGGACAAAAAAGCAGATTGTATGACGTTTCAATGTATTATTTTATCGACTGCGATTTGTGAATCCAACTTGGCTGAGTTACTAATAAAACATGTTTTATATGTACTGTTACGTCCCAACAGATTATGAGATGGCAATTTGAAATCTTATACATATATATATATATTCACGTCGTACGAGCTATAACATGACACATTACGTTGATCGCCATAGGCCTTTGTGTGACGTAATCGTCAATATTACGTCACATGAGTCGTGCTTCACCTTGTCACCTTGTGCCGCCAAGTCGGGTCCGACGTTTGGCGACACTCCAGCCGCCTCCATTCTCGCCTGTCTGATGTCGCCTGGCCGAGTTGTTCTAACGTCAGGGTCGTTTCGTTTTTAATTTCGTCTAGCCATCTGGTTCTTGGTCGACATCTTTGCCTCTTTCCATCAGTTATTCCCAGCATGATGATTTTTCCAGATATTATGTCATCATGGAAGTAAATTAGTTTTTGGCGAAGGATAGATCCATGAAGTATGATTTCATTATTAAATATATTAAGTACTGAGTCATGCTGATGTTGGGATTAATATTTCTGTTGTATAAGAATCCTCTGTAGGAAAATAATTATTTAACAAACAATATTTATGTTAATGACATAATTAGTTTCTAGTTATGCACTCACACGCACGCATACGCACGCACACATACCTCACACACGCACGCGCGCGCACACACGCATCTCGAACATATGTAACTCTATATGCAGTCATTTTGACCAACAATGTAACTGGAATGCAGTCAAAAGCGTAATTCAGTTCAATGGATGCCGATGTTTTTCATCACCTATTCACAAATAGAAGGACGTATTCATTCGCGCGTAAAATGAGGTGAGGCGTCAAGTGGCGGGTACCGTATGGGGCAACATATCGTACTGATTGACTTGTGTCTTCCATGCAATATTCTGTACAACGATGGCGTCATGTTTATCAAACTTTAGACTGTCCTTAAGTCATGAGAATGGTGTAACACTGTTCGAGCATTTCGCTGAAGAGTTTGGCGTGAACATTCTCTAGAAAGCTTAATGGCAACCGTCTGAATGCAGAGACATACTATCCACAGTTTACGGAAAGAAGTTCGGAAGTCATCGTCTGTGCGTGACTTGTAACTTAAAAATTGACATTTTGTGATTTTTGGCTTTTGGGCTAAGAAATAAATGGTGGCATTTGTTAAGTTTCTTGGTCGAAAATACCGAAAACAACGGAAGAAATAACCGGCTGCACACGGTAATGTGCAAGTGACGACAATGGAAGGTGCTGTGTGACGGATCGCCTTCAATGAGTCATAACAGCAATAGTCCCATCACGATCGGGGTCGCTAGCTGTCAGCCTAGTAGGCTCATGCTACACGTTAGATGGAAGGCGGTCTATTGTTAAGTAGGTAGCTCGGTCTGTAAAGTCTCGACCTTCGTCTGCAAGTGATAGCAATCCGTATATTTAGCACAACAATCAAATGAATAACACTCATTGTAAACTGGTTCACTTTTATTGTCTTCGTTTGTTTGTATTGCAAGTTGTATTATGAGTCATAGCACTGGGATCCGTTTGTTTTATGTTGCTAGTTGTGCTGCGAATGTTTAACTAAATAATTACATGATTTTACTGCGTTGTAAATCGTGCATGAGATCATCAATCGTCGGTCATGAAAGAGAAGATGGTGTTTTTAATGTTCATAAAAGAGCTGCAGAGCACAGACCTGTCGTAATAACAAACCGATCGTGTCTGGCAATAAGTGATGATGAACGTTAACTACCTCCCGGTTCCGATGCAGGAATGGTTAATGTAGAAAATAAATATCTGAAGGAAAAAAACGATTATTACGAGAAAGGGATGAATGCAAGACGGATGAGAAATAAGGGGGCGAGAGATGGTGGAGGGAGAGACTGTGTGTGTGCGTGCGTGCGTGCGTGCGTGAGTGAGTGAGTGAGTGAGTTAGTGAGTGAGTGAGTGAGTGAGTGAGTGAGTGAGTGAGTGAGTGAGTGAGTGAGTGAGTGAGTGAGTGAGTGAGTGAGTGAGTGAGTGAGTGAGTGAGTGAGTGAGTGAGTGAGTGAGTGAGTGAGTGAGTGAGTGAGTGAGTGAGTGAGTGAGTGAGTGAGTGAGTGAGTGAGTGAGTGAGTGAGTGAGTGAGTGAGTGAGTGAGTGAGTGAGTGAGTGAGTGAGTGAGTGAGTGAGTGAGTGAGTGAGTGAGTGAGTGAGTGAGTGAGTGAGTGAGTGAACGAGTGAGACAATATTCTAAATACGTACATTCTAATTATACATGTTCGTAGCTTATCTTCCATGTCATATTTTGCTTTGGACGAAATAGATACTTAGCCAAAAGTAGTTTACATGTTTATGTTTTAGTCTGAAAGTTGGGCTGTGCGTACTATGAACCGTGTTAACATACAACTCGTCGATTATTTTATTTTATTGAAACCCTGATATATTAATCACATAGTTTTAGTACATACACTATCTTGATAATTTAGTTAATCTTGTCTGACATAGTTCCAAGCAGTTTCAATAATAATAACATAATAATAACATATCCTTGTACCGCTACATAATGCGTATTTTGGGTACGGGTATTTTGGGTTTTGAATAAAAAGGCGTTCTCATAAAGTGCTATAACAAATTTACATAAACCCTAAGTTTGACTATAATATACATTGCGAATAAGTGCTGTTCTGTATAATGAATCATCGCTGACATTTTATTTACAAGGTGGTGCGAATTCATTCCTGGGTGAATCAAAAACGAGTGTTGGCTCGTGACATGCGCGGACGTCTACTGAGCATTCCAGAGGACTACATCATCAAGTTCGAAGTACTCAGCCAAAAAAAGAAACGCCGTAAGTTTACAAAACATATTTGAGAAGATTTAACACTGTTTCAGTCGAAAGTAATATTAGCCAATAGGTCCCGGATAGGACGTGGACAAGGAATACATAGAATAATCGTGAGTATATTAAATGTAGCTTCTAATTATGTGTACGTTCTGTGTTTAAACATAATGACTCTGCCAGAATATATTCAGAGATGTGCGGAAATTCAATAATTCCACTTTTTATGAGAAACAGGGGAAACGTTGGAAGAAACAGAAAGCGGGTGTATGTGTTGTTGGAAAAAACGTCACCTGCGTAAGTAAAGACATATACCCCTGAGTTATGTTTATTCTTTACAAACAATAACGCAGCTTAACACTTTAATCATGCCAACTTAACACTTTGTGTTGACATATATCACTCTTGTTCAATAGCGTATTGTCATATCACATCATTTGATATGCAACCAAAAAACAAAATGGAATAGAACAAGTAACACGGACATCCCAACAGTGATGAATGTTACCATCATGAGATTATCGGATTATCCAGAAGAGACAGTTGTCGTAAGCCGCAAATAAGCCGTTCATCTAAGCTTATTTAGCTGTCTTGTATTTACTGAAGATAAACAGTGGCCCAGTTTTCAAAATAATTGGCAAATAATTACAGTGTATATGCTGATAATATTTTAGAAACAAATATTGGAAAAAATACCCCAGACAACATTATTGATTAAAATGCGGTATGTTAATTATTTTGAGAACAAATCAAGGGACGGTAAGACTTTGTTCAAGTCTACGCTTTTGCTTCCTTATTGGATGAAACTATTTCTGCTGAGATAAGCAATTTATTAAAACACTATCATGACAGGATTGCCTAACTCTGGATTACCGTTTATTATCTGACAATGCACGATGTATAAACGTGAGCCACGCGTGCATCTATTGTATTTGTTATACACCTAACAGGAAACACGTTGTTATTTATTTGCATATTTTGTTCGTGTGTACGTCTATCACATCACGAAACACACTAATGTCTGTCGTGCTTATCATGCCTGGGTAGCCAGTGCAATACGCTAATAATAACCGTCTCGACGGCGGCCTCGGCGCAGCCAGTGTCTCCCATCAACATATTCGCCTGATTCTCCTCTAATACTCTTTCACAAACTCTCAGTCAGATGCAGACACCGTTATCAGCAAATAAACATACAACAACAACAACAACAACAACAACAACAACAACAACAACAATAACAACAACAAGGTACCCAGGGTAACTTCTTTTGCGCCCAAATCGTTTGAAGCCAAGCCCTGAGGCGCATCAAGAGAAAAGGGAATAATGAAATCGGTGTCCCAAATAACAAGACAAAGACAGCTTGTATAGAAACAAGGTTGATATTATAAAAAAGAAAATGATGACTAAAGAAATAGTATATAAACATTACATTGAGAAGAACAGTCAATGTCCACTCGGTAAAATGGGACCAACCAAGATCAAGATTAAATCGTTGTCGTTTCCTTAGAGTATATTTATACAACATCCAAAACACTTTCCCAGATGTTAAGTATTCCATCATTACTCCCAACAAATTGCATGTCCACCAGTCTAATGCATGTCCACCAGTCTAATGCATGCACTAAATACGATTTCTGGGAATACATATTATAGTGTATTTCAACAAATAATAGATAGGAACAACCACAGTTGTAAACGTGTACATACCTATTATACTCCCCATTAACATGAATATATTTCCTTCCTGTGACACAGATCACCGTGCGAAGAAGCTCAAAGACGTGCTGAAGAAGTACCATCTGCCTGTAACGGTACGGTTTGATACGAAGACCCGCTGGAAGTTTCGTGTCGGCGAAGAGCTCTACGAATCGAAAAACTTCGGCCAGATGCATCTGGTGAAATCTTATGTCGACACGTACCTTCGCACTAATCCTATCCGCAATGGTAAGTAAGAAGACTGGGACGTATTAACACCGAATAAACCACGAGATGATAAGTTCTGTCATTAGCATAGTGTTAAAACAGTTGGACGAAAATAGGAAATATCCAATAATAATGGCTAATCTCATCTGAACTGTTTACACATGCAAAATCATTGTTCATTACGAAACTGTAATAAATTGTTGATACGGTTGGCATTCAAATATTAGAGTTGTTCATAATAATAATGATAATAGTATATCTGTATAGAATTACTTCTTGTGTAGATACGTGCCTATTTGAATTATTTCCCAATACCTCAGTTGAATACAGCTTCAGATCGCATTACGCCACGTATTCGTTCACGCTTTGACGCCGTATTATATTCGCGTTTGCGTTGATTAACGTGATGTTGGTTACACCTGTGCTGAAGAGACTGTAATGTATCACTAAGCCCATCCCGGATTGTATCGCCCCGAGAAATTAATAAGAATACGATATTTAGGCGTATCGTGTCGTTTTTATCGGTGCGTAACGGCGATGTTACTAGTGCATATCCCTATCGGTGTAGAGTATCGTCGTCATCATAATTCACAATGCTTTAATAGGACATCTACACTCTCTTTCCCCTCGTGTACAAAAACTTCGATCGCACTCAAAATAACACTAGGCTTAACCGTCAGTATGGTTGTTGTCCGCCATTGTCTCGTCAACCTTTCCTTTCAGAAAATGTTCTAGAAATTTGATTGCCAAAGTTATTGTGTGTGTGTGTGTGTGTGTGTGTGTGTGTGTGTGTGTGTGTGTGTGTGTGTGTGTGTGTGTGTGTGTGTGTGCGTGGGTGTGTGTGTGCGCGCATGTATGTGCGTATGCGTTTATTTTAATTGTACGTGTGTACGTGCGTGCATGAATGCTTGTTTCTCAGGAGAAAAACAATGTATCGTTCTTATTGTGGCAAAACTGGATAAAAGCATCATGACAAATTACCGAATGTTCCCGGCAAAGTCCCTACTGTGTGTACCTACGTCTTCTAAAAGACTATCAACAAAAGATGGTTCCGTGTCTGAAGTATTGCGCTACCGTTCGTTGCAGGCGTCATCGACACTCGGGTGCTGCTGTTTCCCGTGTCCATCGATGCGACGATGAAGGTGGCCGAGGGAAACAAGGGTATACCAGCGGGGCAGTGGGTGACTCAGCTCCACGCCTACACATTGGCCCTGAGAGAAGTCCGCTTCGACAAAGTGCGCGGTGTCATCGGTAATGTCTCTTAGCGGCAGGTGCCCGCAACGTTCGTTGTGCTGTATGTGATAACACGTGTAGATGTGGCTATGGTGGAGGCTGTAGTGTCAAAATGGCTCGGGGCACGGAAACTGTGGTAATATCCCAGAGATTGTCGTTGTTTATGTAGTTATTATCATTATTATTACTATTATTAAGTGGCTGTAGTGGTGAATCTACACCAAACAACTACATTCTGCCCTTCTTCGCACAGTGTGTTATCCTTAGCTGTTTTTGGTTTTGTGTCCTATCACCTTGAGGTGCAGCATACTTAACACGCTTGTGAAGTAAAGTTCTTTTCTGACATTGCATACGTTAGAATATGTTACCGCCCGAAACATTGACCATGCTAGTTAAGACTTTCACGACCGGTTGGAAAAGTTGTTACTCTACTCTTATGTGTATTGATGCTGATGACGACGATTGTGCTTAAAGACAATGGTACGCGACCACTGAGTGTGCATTATTGTTATCTCCACTGACATTCTTTCCTCGTCGATTGCGGAATAGTTTGTTCTTCTATTTCCAGATATCACTGTCTTTTCAAACACGACAGACGAAGACGTGTCGGATGGGATATCGACTTTGGAGCTCGTCACACCACGACTTGGCAATGGCGTCGCGGCGACGGTGTCACCCCCTAGCGAGATTGCATTGGAAAAGGTGACTCAGACGTCAGTGCCGTCCTCTGGCGGAACAACCGACGCCAACACGTCCATCACCACCTCGGTCATGACGGAAATGTCTTCACCCGGCAGACGCAGTGATGGCAGCGGCCAGCACGTCGCCCGTATCCAGGTAGTGAACGACCTTTCGCCGACCTTCATTTCCGGTCCCGTCGCTCAGATGGACGAGCTGCACATCCGGCCCGTCACGGTCGAGTGCAACGGCGGCCAAATGAACGGCGACGAGAATGTCGTCACTTCCGGTCGGTCGCGAACGTACAGCGACGGCGCCGCGGGCGAGCGGATGTGGAAGGCGAAGATGCAGCGATCGCGCAGCTCGACGATACATACATACGACGGGGCGGCTAGTCCGCGCAACGAGCAGCGGGTCGTATACGGGGTGAGCGATCCGCGTAATGACCCCGTCATCGTGCGGGGCCAGCCCGCCAACACCGACCGACAGATCTTCCGGAGCGTCGAGAACGTCCGCTACGAACCGCCGCCGACCGGCTACCTGCTGCAGCCGGCGGCCCGGCACAGCGTGCACCGGCAGCCAGTCGGCGACAGCGTCCCTGTTGTCGTCCACGACCGCGGAAATCGCATTGGTTGCGGTCGGGTGACGTCATCGTATTCCGTACCGACTCTCCGACAGTACCCGACGACGCATGAGATCTACAGCGACAACAAGCTACATATCGGTCTCGTGACGGAACAACCCTACCGTGACATGTACCGCTACAGCGGAAGTTACGAGCCCGGCGGCAGCGTGCGCAGCGAGCGAGTCTACATCCGGCACAACCCCGGCCCGCGCCAGCAGCAGCGCATACAACAGCTGCGCCGTAACACGACGATGCCGACCGGCGGGGGCCACCGCTTCGCCAATCGGTACGCCGAATACGTCACTTCCGGAAGCCGCGACTACGATCTCGGATATAACGAGCAGCGCATCATCAGCCGACCGCCGCGGGACTTTGACGAGTTCGACGGCGATTACAGGGCGGCAAACCTGGGTCAGGTGACGATTCACGGCCCAGGCTTGATGACCACCGGGAGATACAGGCTAGGGTCCCCGCCGTCGTACGGCGGTGGGCGCACGTGGTTGTACTCGGAAGACGATAGAAGCGACGTTTTCGGTCGCGACGATCAGGTATTTATCATGTGAATGATACGAGTCTGGGGCAAGTTTTCAAGGTGCAGCGGCGATAATGCAATGCTTCTTATAACGTACAGTTGCGCAGCCATCATTAATCACTACTATACATTGAAATACAATCGGAGGAACAGTTGTAGCGGTTAAACGTGCATGCTTAGCGCGTTGACGTTAGAGTAAAGAAAGGTTAACTGTCTCACAAAGGTTCAATCGTTAATCAGCAGCGATGTAGAAGCGATACACAGCAAATGCATTAGAGGCTGCATAAATGGACCATTCTACATCGCGGTATTTCATTGATGCGTATTTAAGCAGAATGGACGCGAACAGCCATAAATGTAGGCTTTAGTAATTGCTTTTAAACCAATTCGAAAAGGCGGGTGCACATAATTAGCTTTGACTATCACCACTATTCTAGAAGATTTCGCTTGAAGCGCATTGTCGTGTTCAGTGTTCGAAATATCTCGAGATTTCGAACCTGGAATGTACATTAGCAAAATTGAATAAAAATAAGAAAACTATTGATCGAGATCGTGTGTTTTCCATTAGCACGTAGTATTTTACTGTATCCGCACTTTGTAATGGTAATTTTATTGTGTAAACATGCACGACTATCCAGCAAGCGCTTGCATATATGCGTTGTAATTTGTATACGTATTATAAGACAACACTATCGTGTGATGCAGACCTCTATACAGAAAGTATTTTTCAGACCACAAATACATGGTGCGAAACCATTTGGTGACTTACAGATCCGTAGTTGCATCGGCTTGTAGAATTTGCATACTTCATAGTATTGGGATGGACTGTACTGTAGTTGACCTTTGCACTTAGTCACGTGGGTACATCGTTAACTGACTGTCAATTCTGCGACGTCAGTTGACGAAACCAGGTTTCGCAATCTAGTCATTAGGCTCTTGAGCTGTGGCAGATTGTCTGCTCGTAGTTAGGCGGTACCGGGTTATTCGTCTGCTTACGGTCGCCGTAACAATGCACCACATTTGCTTCCACTCTGCCAGAGGATATGAATCAAGGAGCATAGTCACTCGGCAATATTGAACGGGTAGCGCCATCTGTTGCACTGAGTTAGCATTATTAAGCTGTGTGTTTGTGAATTTAATGAACTGTCGTTTATGTTCTAAAACGTGCTTTTGGGTGTTTTTGAACGGTAACTCTTACCTCCAAAACGCTCCAAATCACAGCGTAATAATACCACCCCAATACAACAGATGGCGCTACTGGTTCAATATAAATATGGCGTATAGCCGAGTGACTTTGCTCCCTGGTTCCTATGCGCTGACTCGACCCTCCTAACAGCTCATTGCACCGTCGCTCTACTAACACCCTGTGCTTCCTTCGTAGGAATACCGCGAGGTGTCGCGGCGCAGCACCTTTAGCGGCGGGTCGACGGCCGCTAGTCGTCGCCGTGCCGACAACGCCGATAGTTGGGTGAGTGTCGTCGACGTGTCGGACAAGACCACCAGGCGGCGCAATGGTCGCACTGACAGCGGATATGACGAAATAGCGGCGAGCACTTTAGAATACGTCGCAGGAAGTGGCTACAGGAACGGAAGGGAATACGTGACGTCACCACCGATACAGCGTCAGCGAGAACAGCGGCAAGATGTGTTTTACGAGGAGGACATACCCATAATGCGAGAAAGCTGTACTCGCGAGATCCAGACAGAGATGCGGGGAGAGTGGGACAACGGACGTAGCCAAAGCCGTGACGTCACAGAACGTCACGGCGACATTTCGCCGGGAACGGATTACAGCGGTCGCGACAGTGGTGTCGAGGTGATACGTCGTCACGAAGACATGACGAGAAGAGAGAGGAGTCACTCGGACATGGCCGACACACAAACCGGAAATTCGACGCCGAAAGGAGACGCATCGGAGAGCACGTCCACTAACACTATTTGCGCAGACGAGACGACGGCGACCGCGCACGCAGTGCTCGTGCGCAAACACAGCGACCAGAACAACAACGACGAGTACGCCCCGACGAATGACGTCACCGCATCGCGCCACGAGGGAGCGCCGTCGCGCGGGGTCGATCGGCGCGGCTCCATCAACTCGCTACGCGATGTATACAGCAGCGACAAGTCAAAAACAGAGGTCGCGGAACTCTCCGTCTTCTCGACGTCCGAGTCGTTTAGTGAGGCTCTAAACGGCGGCGTCCCGTCGGGCGATCCTGCCCGAACAGGCAAAGACGGGGCGTCCGAACACCCTATGACAATAACCAACAGCATGTCGACCGTAACGACAACGACCGATGTTGTGACTCGACGTCACCATGACAAGACGACGCCAGAAGGTGGCGCCCACGACGACGCTGTCGTTCACCTAGAAACGAGCGCACGTGACAGCATCATTGACCTAGATAAGTACTTGCAGGCGCAGATAGAGCAGGACAGCGATGCGCACAGTCAGTTTTCGACCGATCATCGGCCAGACCGGAAGTTGGGTGAAACAGCGGTTGTGGAGGGAAATCCGTGGTACGAAGTGACCAACTGACGTCACAGACCGCATGTCGCTTAAAAATGTCACGATAACACGGATATAACGCATTTACCTGTATATCTGGTATGTTTGGCGGTGGGTATTAATTGTCTTGCTATGGGAGGTTTGGTGATTTTTCATTATTTGCTTCATTAAGTGATCCGGGCCATATTGCAATATATTTTGTGATAGAAATACATACTGCGAAGTGAGACGCGTAGACATCAGTGATGGCACACGAAGATTCGGTTGTGACGGTTAAGAGTGTTTTGTACTATGTAATGCCAACGATATTATCAACTGTTTTCTTGCGAATCTACCGAGAGTTAACTACGTTAGGAATGTATATGTTGCCTGAAATACCATGGTGAATTATTGCAATTATGAGTGGCTCTCAAATATGCTCAATAAATGTTTTATATATATATATATATTATAATATAGGTATAATATATTATAATATTATATATATATATATATAATATATATATTATAATACATATTATATTATAATATAATACATTATAATATATGTATATATACATTATAAATATATATAATATATATATATATATATATATATATTTATAATGTATATATATATACATATGTTATAATGTATTATATTATATAATATGTATATATATATATATTATATATATATATATTATAATATATTATAGTATATACGCATGCAGGACATGTTTGAGAGTGTCTCAAAATACCATATTTCACGATAGTATTCAGTATTGCCAGTAGCAACTTACATCATATATAAACAATTCAATAAATAAATACACGTACACATTCACTCTCATTATATCAAGGAGATTTAGAAGTTGGATCATTGCAGTATTGTTATCAGAAGTAGGAATTTTTATTTTCTCGCTTTTGGTTTTAAAAAGGAATCGTGTTTTTCGTTATTACTTTAGGATAGTGTCTTTCTTTTATTAGACTACCACAATGTATTACGATGCATGTTCGACAACATTGCATGACAGTTTTCTTCAGAATGTATTATATAATTAGATGGAAGCAGCGGCGAGTGGCAATATTTAAGGTGATTTATGCTTATGTTGCTATATTTCTAATTTGTTTGTGTACATATATATTACAGATATTATATTATATCATATATATATATATAATATATATATATATATATATATATACCATATATATACATAATATCAAAAATAGATAAGCGAGCGAAAAATGAACAACTCAGAACACGTCCAAAACATGAAATTCTACGGTCGCTAGCACCCTCGCGGTTCGTCCTGTCCGGACGATCTTGGTATCATTTGAAAGGATGCACTTTTGTTATTCTAGCGTCATCTAGATTCCCCGGTAACCGTTTAAAGAACACCGATAAACGGACCTACAATCACGCCGTTTTCGGTGTTCTGTTCGATGTTGGCGGCGGATACTCAGTACACTAATCTTCCGGTTGCGGCGCTGTTTTCCTCATTTGCATAGGTTCAGACATGCGCACTTCACCATTTCTTGATTTCATGTTATAAGCTCCACCCACTTTTAAACCGCGGCGAAATTGATGTGCTTTGATCGCAGCGAAACCGATATATCTCTACGTCGGCGTGACGTCACAATAACGTACGCCACCCAACGGGTCTAAATTCGTCGCGTTGGTTGGTTGATATATGTGATTGTGACGTCACGCCTACTTCGCGTATGTCATTTTAGCAGCCGTTTGAAAGTGGGTGGAGATTATACCATGAAATCAGATAGTGGTGTCTCAATCGGTAGATTGGTGAACTGTGTCGACGAAACAACATCGTTCGCAGTGACACCGGAACGGGCCCGGTTGTAGGTCCGTTTTAGTTCATTTTAGGAACGATTATCAGGAAACCATTTATATGTTTGAAAAGCAGAAAGCTTAAACTTTCAAACGACATCAATATTGTTGGGATCCGACGAACCGTAATGGTTCTAGCAGTCGTTCAAAAGGCGTTTTGGAACGTGTTTGACAGTTGTTCATTTTTCGCTCGCTTATCTATTTTTTATAATATATATATACACGTATATGTGTGTATATATATATATATATATATATATATATATATATATATATATATATATATATATATATATATATATATATATATATATATATGAATATCACAATGATTTGTTTGTATTTGCTTTGCTGCTTTACAAATTGAAAACATCAATATATTTCAGTTCACGGAGTTGTTTGCATCATTTCACATTCTGGCGTTGCAAACGGCTCATCGTCTGCTCTTAGATAGCAGAGCAGGTGTTTCTTATAGACTTCGTGTTGCATACACGCGGACATGCAGGAATCTTTATTTTGTTTGTTTTATGCACATGTGGACATGTGGAGCAGCATGACAATCCTGGAAATAGGTCTCCACACAAAATACGCCACAAAACTACGATTGAGTTCACTTTCAAATACGTTACTCCAGAGGGGTGTCAGTTAGGAAACACATCATGCATGAAAACAATAGTTTCCTAAATTCCTGTCGTTGATTGGCCACAGATAAACATAAATTGTCGTCTGTCAGACATACTGACACTGGTGCTTATGGAAGTGAAGGGAAACCTGATATGGCTACCAACGGCGGTGCCAGAGAGGTAAATTACAAGTCGGGTTATATGCAAATTAGGACGCCTCGAGTTTTATGTTTTGCTTGGTCTCTGATTCTGAGGCGAACTGCCAGCACGTTGAATTGTTACTCACACGAGCTGGACTGGCTATAGAAGAGCGCAACTCATATATTTGTTACTCTCAAACAGTTCAGAAGTGTGCATTTGTGCGTGGTTATTACTAGATAACGTAATATATATATATATATATATATGTGTGTGTATATATATATATATATATATATATATACATATATACATATAACAAATATATATAATATGCACACACACACACATATTTACATTTTTAAAGGTAGTTATTTACATTTATTTTTTCAGTGAACACATTTAGTTGTCAGTCAGTGCTCAGATGGTGTCACTGTGAAATTGTCTTTATACTATTTACTAATGCATTGCATACCCTTGTTGCGTCAGCCGAAATCTAATGGTCGTGGGAACAAGTTTAAGTTAAGAATACCTATGGTGACGATGTATGGACATAACATGACACAGACGCGTTTATTGCTTTGTGTGTTGCATGTTTATCGAATGGATCGTCGCATCAAAAGTAGATCGCAAGCTAAGAAAAGATCAAATAGAAGTATTTAATGGTTAAATCATGAATGAAGGTATTGATACACATATTGTCTTCAAACACAAAGCGGTACAACGAGAGGGCACAGTGCAGAATTAATTTAGGAACAGTGTAGGTTGGGTATAATAAAGTACTCATTTGCACTGAGGCCGATAACTGACTGGGAAATGATCACATGAATTTGCTAATGTTGGCAGTATGAAATAAAATCGACAGCTATCTGATAAGGACGGGCTATACATTATAGATGACATTATCGAAAAACTAGATCAAATGCTTCCTTCTCCAATATCATCTGGAGCTTGTAGCTTGAGATGGCAATCTTATTAATTTTTTTAATTAAAACAAAGTGCATTTAAATAATCTGCATTCTCTCTCACAATATTACTTGTCATTCATTAGGACCACTATAAAATTATGATTTACAATTCATATCAAGATCTAGCAATGCGTCAAACACTGTACTAATTTATATTATTGTTTATTGAAATATAAATAAATAAAGTTAAAAATAAATTCAGTTAATAGCATGTAGATATTATTATATTCCACAAGCAGGTGGAATATCAATACCGGTGAAACGTCTGTATAATGGTAGTCTAACTACAATATAGTGGTTCTTACACATCTAGCCTCGTTACGATGATAACACAGATGACAGCTATTGATGTAATGATTAATATTGAAGACACTGCAGACAACTGAGAGAAGATTGTTGTTTCTTCAATACACTTGCGATACGAGATTGACAGGAACAACGACAGTAACGTCTCATTGTGACGTTCGCATCCCAATTGTTGGTAGACAGACACTTCGTCAATTATGAGAGAACTCCGACGAAATCACTATTTTACGTCCTGATAAATGACATACAAATAATATGCCAGTGGTTTTGTAGTCGGTAAGGATTCAAGGAGATGAGACGTAGCCGCAGTTAAAGACATCAGTGTTAGATGATGGGGACGTGGCAATGATCACACGATATGTCATCTGTGTGTATACTAGATTGTTTATCAACCAGCATTATTCAACAAAGATTTCCCTACGTAGCACATAACTCATAGTCAACATACCAGATCAAGACCACCTTAAACACAGAGTCGTGGCTGCACGTATCGGGCTGGCGTGATACGAACAACAGCACACACTGCACGTACGCACGCACGCACGCACGCACGCACGCACGCACGCACGCACGCACGCACGCACGCACGCACGCACACACACACACACACACACACACACTACATCCACCCATTCACCTCACACGAACGTACCGGAGTGGTACAATAATGGGCGCTGTACAAGCTGCTGCCAACTACAGTGTAGCTCCCAGGTTACGCGCTATTTTGGTTTGTTTTAAGTGTACAGTGACGCTAAGTTTTGAAAGAACACCTTGTGAGTATACAGTTCATACACTGGATACACGTCTAGGCCAGAATTGGTGAAAATAAATGTGAATTCTTATGATGTACGTTGTGAATTTCCTGGCTCTGAATATCGCATGCCTACACGGCTTCAACCTGCACCGTCAACGCCCAATTGCCTTCTATTGTGTTTGTGCGGCCACTGACTTCAACAACCATTGTTGTCTGGAAACCTGCAGCATTACAATGACTGCAGCATTACAATGACTGCAGCATTACAATGACTGCAGTGCCAAGCAGGCCTAGACCAAAACAATACAGCAATGTAGAACTGTGGTCTATGAAACATGGAACATCTACTATCGAATCTATTGTTTTTACTACTCTTAAAGATTTGGGCATCTTGCATTTGCGCAGTCGTCGGGGTGGTTATCACATCAGACGCACAGGGCAGGACCCAACTCAACGCACTGATAATTATGACTTATCTTCTTGTTTATTAACTTTTCAAGCGGTCACGGGCAATCGTCCCCGTTCAAAGAGACATAAACAGACCGGATCAAATACTGTCAACCTGGTGCCCTGCAAGAGTCGAACTGAAGAGAACACTGCTGAGTCTATTTCAGCAGTGGCACCAGTTGCAGTGACAGCAGTGGCACCAGCGGCGGCTGCAGTGTCAGCAGTGGCCCAAGCGGCGGCAACAGTGGCACCAGCGGCGGCTGCAGTGTCAGCAGTGGCCCAAGCGGCGGCAACAGTGACACCAGCGGCGGCTGCAGTGGCAGCAGTGGCCCAAGCGGCGGCAACAGTGGCACCAGCGGCGGCTGCAGCAACAACGGCGTCAGCAGTGGCGGCGGCGACAGCAGTGACAGCGGCGACAGCAGCAACAGCAGTGGCACCAGCGACGACAACAGTGTTAGTGGCGACAGCGGTGACAGCAGTGGCACCAACGGCGGCAGCAATGACAGCAGTGACAGCAGTGGCGCCAGCGGCAACAGCAGTTGCACCAACGGCGGCTGCAGTGTCAGCAGTGGCCCAAGCGGCGGCAACAGTGGCACTGCTCTCACCGGCAGCTCTATGTCGAAGCCCGCAATGCCTCGACAGGTTGCATAGCTAAGGCTAAGAGCAACTACTATCAAGACACTCTGCAGAGAGCTGACAACAAATCGATGTTCCGGCTCGTTAGGTCCCTCGGGGCTGAACAGAAGAACATTTATCCGGACTTTGAATCCACTGATGATGGTTGCAGTAAGTTCGCGCAACACTTCACTAACAAAGTGCAACAGATTCGGACAGAGTTAGAAACGATGTACCGCTCAAACTCACCAGTGAGAGAAAAGGCATGTTTCAATGAATCTCTCGTTTTGCTCGTGCCAACATCGGAAGAGGAGACACACAAGATTGTGTCTGGATTAACAAAGAGCTATCAACTCGATCCTCTGCCAGGCAAACAAATTCAGCAGTGCCTGTCATCATTGGTACCAGTTATTACCGCTATTACCAACAAGTCATTTGAAGAAGGAACAGTGCCAGCGTCCTTAAAGGAGGCTCGTGTTCGTCCACTATTGAAGAAGCCATCTCTGGACCGTGACGTGCTACATAACTACAGACCTGTCAGCAGTCTGTCTCATCTGTCCAAGGTTATTGAGAAGATAGTAGCACAGCGATTATCTGACCATCTTGACTCACAAGATATGAATGAACCTTTTCAGTCGGCATACAAAAAGCTTCACTCTACAGAAACCGCATTGTTGAAAGTCTGCAGTGATGTCCGGGTGGCCTTGGATCGCAAAGAAGGCACTCTGCTCGTGCTTCTTGACCTGCTTTTGACACGATTGACCACACCATTCTACTCAATCGGCTCAGCAAGCGCTATGGTATTCAAGGTTACGCCCTCCAGTGGATGGAATCATATCTGCAAGACCGCAAGCAGCGTGTTGTAATTGGCCAAAGTGAATCTGAACATCACATTCTTAAAACAGGAGTGCCGCAGGGATCCGTCCTTGGGCCTGTACTGTTCTCTCTGTGCGTCCAACCAGTCGGCGATGTCATCAGAAGGCACGGCGTAACGTTTCATCACTATGCTGACGACCTGCAGCTGATGCGTGTGTTTGCGCTTAATCCTACGGCATTACTCGAGGCCCTACGGCGTCTCGAAGCTTTCGTCATGGAGGTTCGGGATTGGCTGACCTCTAATTACCTCAAACTGAACGACCAGAAAACCGAGTTCCTTCCGATTGTCCCAGTGTGTGCAAAAAAGGTAATAAACGATCTCAGCATCAATGTTGGTGGTTCTCTCATCCGAGCTGTGCATCAGATTAAAGACCTTGGTGCAGTCTTGGACTGTCATATGGACATGTCTGCCAACACATCAGCGATTATCCGGTCCTGCTATTTCCACCTTTATCACATCAGCCAAATCAACAAGTTCCTGCAAAGACAGACGAGGGAGAGAGTAGTCAACGCATTAGTGACATCAAGGCTCGACTACTGCAACTCCCTCCTGTACGGCACCATGGACAAGAACTGTGTACGGTTACAGCGTGTCCAAAACTCTGCAGCCAGAATGATCATGCGAGTGCCCAAATACGCAAGCATCACGCCAGTGCTCCAGGACCTACATTGGCTGCCGGTACGAGAACGCATTCGTTTCAAGGTCCTGGTATTCATGCACAGAGCTGTCAACAAGTGTGGGCCCGTGTACCTGAGCGAGCTTGTCTGCCTCTACGTGCCTACCAGGTCCCTTCGGTCAGCGGGAAATCGTCAACTTGCGAGACCGCGAACAAGACGCAAAGTCGGAGACGCGAGTTTTATGGCAGCAGCTCCGGACCTCTGGAACGATTTACCCACATCAATGCGTGAACTAACCAGTGAAGCAGCTTTTAAAAGCGCATTAAAAACACTCTATTTTAATCGATAATTTTAACTCCAGCAGCCGCAGCAGTCCCGGATTTGCGGAGTAAACTTTAAGTTTTAAATGCATGTAAAGAACACTGAGACTTTTAAGAGCACTTTTAAACATTCTCTTTTAATCAATATTTTTACTGCTACTATGACTTTTAGACTTGGCATTAAGCTTTTATCAATTACCTTTTGTTTATATGACACGATAATACTAATATTTAAATATATATATATATATATAATTTTTTTTTTTTTTTTTTTTTACTTAATTAATTACTGTTTTGAGTTATTACTATTTTACATGTAAAGCGCCTTGAATAGTTTCTAACTAGAGTTGGCGCTATATAAGTATATTTATTTATTTATTTATTTACGTACGCACGCGCACACACACCACACAAACTACACACCACACTACATACAGCACATCACACTACAAGCACACTTGCATGCACGCAACGCGCAAGCGTGTCTGTGCGCGAACACACACACACACAGACACGCTAAAAAAGAATACTGAGAAGAGCATTTGATGTTTTTCAAAAACCTGAAAACTAGCTTAGCTATGCAAAACTATAAAGAACGTGGTCTGTCAACCCTACAAACAAGGAGATTAAGGGATTTAAAATTAAAGTTTGTAACACATTTAATGGGCGTGAAAGTATTCACACAGAGGATTATAGGTAAAATAAATGACATAAATTATACACAACAACAACATTGACAAATATCTTTAAAATGCTAAACTCTCGATAAGCAAAAGATTCCCTTGTCCACGTGTCACCTGCTATTGAATTATTCACCAGTAGGCTTTGTGAGCTTCGTTCGTGATGGGTTCGCTGATACTATTGGATGGGTCAGAAGCGGGTGTAAGCCGGGGTTGATAGTCTATGGGGTGGGGTCAAAACACTCCAAACGAACGCTCCACTGATGCTCGCAAAAATACCAAATTTGAGGCCCGCTAAAAATACCAACAATTGAGCTCTCCCCGTTGAGTCACGCCAAATATACCAACACCAGGCTCTCGATAAACCTCCAATTGCACCCCCGTAGAGTCACGCCAAATATACCAACACCAGGCTCTCGATAAACCTCCAATTGCACCCCCCGTTGAGTCACGCCAAATATACCAACACCAGGCTCTCGATAAATCTCCAATTGCACCCCCGTTGAGTCACGCCAAATATACCAACACCAGGCTCTCGATAAACCTCCAATTGCACCCCCCGTTAAGTCACGCCAAATATACCAACACCAGGCTTTCGATAAACCTCCAATTGCACCCCCCCGTTGAGTCACGCCAATATATACCAACACCAGGCTCTCGATAAACCTCCAAATGCATCCCCCGTTGAGTCACGCCAATATATACCAACACCAGGCTCTCCAAAAACCTCAAATTGCACCCCCCGTTGAGTCACGCCAATATATACCAACACCAGGCTCTCGATAAACCTCCAATTGCACCCCCCGTTGAGTCACGCCAATATATACCAACACCAGGCTCTCCAAAAACCTCAAATTGCACCTCCCCTTGGCTTGGCCAAAATACCAACACTTGAACATCTACAGGTATCTATTGCTTGCGCGGGGATATTCCAAAGGAAATTTCAATTGTTTAAGGGGCACGTACCCTCAGGTCCCCGGTGGTAAGGGGATACGAGAAGAGAACGTAGTGATGGACCGACCTGGGATGTCGGATGACTTTCAAGTAAACGTCGGTTTGAAAAAGTACTTATCCTAGCAAGAGGATTAGCATTAAATAATGTCGTCAAGAAGATGCAGACGATATGACCGTGTGGACTATAGCTGAACACAAACACACACTGGTTACAGGAGCGCTTGGAGAGAGGGACGTGTTATTTGATAAGGATAACATGACGAAATGAATTGATATTAGTTTGGATAGCAGAGTGACGAATCATTAGGATGGGGGGGGGGGATGAGATCAAGAAGCGGGGTAAATTTGTTGACTTTGGCAGGATGGTTATTGAGGATGTATGGTCGGAGGCCGAGGTGCAGCGGAGAGCACCAGCGGGCAGTAAGGCACGAAGGAGGGTAGAGGTGGTCATGAGAAACAGAGTACAATCAGAAGCGCTACGAGCTGGACTGGGGTGCAACAAGGACAACAATTCGAGACTGGAAGAATGTGAGAACTCGGCCCGGAAAATTATTGTTGTAAAGAGGTTGGGATTAAGGTGGCTAGATTTGTTGCGGATGGGACCAGCTGACTGCCAAAGAGAGCAGAAGCGACCAGACATCAAGAAAAAGTCATACCACAATGAAAATTGGAAATGAGAATACCGCATAAAATGCAGGACGTTTCGTTTATACAAAGTGGGGGGCATTGCCCCAACCCTTTCATTCCCCCGCCCAGCCAGACCAACATGCCCGCTACAATACTGCCCCGATCCTGTCTAATCACAAGTTGTCATCCTTCAGGTAGACCTGTTTTGTGAAGTTATTTTTAGCAAACTGGAATGGCCCATCAATGGTAAATTCCCGAAAGGGCACGTTCGATGGTAAAAAGGCAAACTTTCTTTAAAATGGCATTTATTGAGAGGAAGAGAGTGAGTTCTTCTCATATACCGTCAATCTAATTTGAGCAACGTTAGTGTGGTCTCGGGCCTGAAAAGGTTGGGTCAATTTGGCCAACACGATTATGCCAATCCGAATTTTAAAAAGTAAAACAGTATCGACATGTTGGGAGACCAAACAAAATAACACGTCAGCTGTGTAGCGTTGATCTGTTGCATGCTAGTTCGGTGAGTGACCAGCATTCCGCGAACCCTGGCCCACGGGTCAGCACGACTGCGCTGTCGCGTTGTCGGATCATGACATCGGTAGACGGCCGGCGCGGGGCGGGGGTGCTGTTGAAAATGTTTCACCACCGCGTCGGCGTAACTTCAGCTTATCGTAACCTGAACGAGGGTACATTTCCAAGGTTCTACGGGCTTTGTCATTCCACTGGATCCGCCTATGCCTACGAAAAGGTATTTTAAACTTTGGCCCGCGGAGAGATAACTGGACAACATTTGGCTCACATTTAAAAAGATTTGTATCGGCGGATTCGGGGGGGACTGGAGCCATGTGCTCTCTAGACCTTTTAAAATGTGCACCCGTAACGTGTCCCCTAGACCTTTGGAATGTGCCGCTGCTTAGAAGAAACTGAAGTTACGGCAGCGCGGCCGCGAACCATTTTCAACAGCACCGGCCGTCTACCGATGTCATCATCTGACAGCGCGATAGCGAAGTCGTGCTGAAGCTCCGGCTCAGACCACCAAATATGAATTTGTTTCGGCCGCCTTTGGACGTTTCTTGACGAATCTCAAGGAGGTTTTTATCCCCCCCCCCCCCCCCCGGACTACCCTCTCTGGGTCCTCCCTTGGGGAACCTACCCTAGACCGAAAATGTAAGGTAAAGCGGTGCCATCTAGCGGGTATAACATGCACTGAATGGGTGTGACTAAGGGGCGTAAGAATAACAAAAAGTAATGTATTTACTACTCGGTGTTCTTAGATCATACATAAGATGTGGAAGGAGTAAGAATTACTTAATAAGTGCTCACATGTAAGAGACAAGATCAGCCAGTACATAATTACAGGTACTTTCGCCAGTAGTCAGGACATTCGCGGTATATATACGAAACGGCCATAAGACGAGATGGTGTGCGTGAGAATTGGTGACGGTGCAGCTGCTCATGGAGCAATCATGGACGAGATATTTTTTTCCCAGGAAGAGGCAGACACCCGTGTAGTGTACCGCTCCACCCACTACACGCTCTTCGGCAAGGTGCGAAGACAGTCGGTATGCGTACTGTAAACACGGATGTTGTGTTGGCGCTACTAAAATGTTACGTCCGCATGAGAAATTCAAGGTGCTTACCTATGGAACGATATTAGGGCCATAATTCCACAATGCTACATTGTCGAATTCTGAATTTCGATTTTCCATTTACGTCGACATTGTCGAATTCTGACTTTCGATTATCCATTTACGCTGTCATTGTGCAAGATTTTTGTCAAATAATTCACTAGAATGCCGTTTCGGACAGCCGAATATGAAATTGCTTCGGCCACCTTTGGAGGTTTCTTGACGACCCTCGAGGGGTGCAATTATTGAATGGTTTTATCCCCCACCAGACTACCCTCTCTTTTGCCTTGATTTTTGGAACATACCGTAGACCGATAATAGAAAATGTAAGGTGAACCGGTGCCATCTAGCGGGTATAACATGCACTGAATGGGTGTGACTAAGGGATGTAAAGATAATAAAAAGTTATATACTTACTACTGGATGTTCTTACACCATACATAAGTAGTCAGGACATTCGCAGTATATATACGAAACGGCCATAAGACGAGATGGTGTGCGTGAGAATTGGTGACGGTGCAGCTGCTCATGGAGCAATCACGGACGAGATATTTTTCCAGGAAGAGGCCGACACCCGTGTAGTGTACCGCTCCACCCACGACACGCTCTTCTTCTGTAAACACGGATGTTGTGTTGGCGCTACTAAAATGTTACGTCCGCATGAGAAACTAGGTGCTTATTGATTAAGCATCGGGGGCGTGTCTCAATATGTCAGCCGTCAGGAACTGTGAGATTTCACTAGAATCTCCCAGTTTAAAAATAAATTCTGAGTACACCACAGGCATGATATTGTTGATTGTAGTTGCAAAAGGTTAGATTGTATTTAGTAGTTTAGTTGTACACAACTGCCTAGCCAGTCCAGACGGGAGTAGACCCTGTGTGGAAGTGACACCTAGATGACTATAGTGGTTAAATAATGAGGCGAAGTGAAAGTACTTTGAACTTTTATGCATATTGGTATGTATTTAAACATGAATATATTATTTTAGGATGAATACACAGCTGTTTACTTGACTCACGGTTCAGTTTGGCGGTTCTTGATGATTTAGTAGCTACTTGTATAGCAACAGGATATTCCCCAGTTCCCAACACACAAATAATACAACAGACAAGGTATCGGCATATATATGCCACTTTGTGCTGTTCGAATTAAACACAAGCTAAGACCTATCCCCAAGAAAATTGTAATTAGAAAACAATTAAATTTAATTAAAACACCCTCTTCTGGGCATTTGTTTACTTGGTGATGAAACTTAATAATTTGCTTAGAATCACATCACTCAACAGTACAAAGTCCATTTCTTCTGTCTCAAAACATACCCAAGTGTCTAGGCTTAGTTTAGCAGCATTTAATGAAAATTCCAATTCGAAGATCCAGTTGAAGATTCTGCACATACAATGGACAGTTCAGACAATTCTACAAGTTTGACTTGGTAAGGTACAAATCAAAGCAGTGCTATTTCACACTTCATGTCACATGATCACATCTGTCATTTTAGTGACCCTGTCCTGTTCCGCATCTTTTTCCTTCTTAACCATTGACAACAAATCTTCACCAATCAACACATCAGATTTGTGACTTGAGTTGTCATGGTCACGGTTGTCATGGTCACGTTCGTCATCTTTAGGGTTGTCGTCGTCACGGTCGTCATGGCGATGACTGCTTCTGTGGTGTTTGTGGCGTTTATGGTGTTTGTGTCTGTGTCTGTCGGAGCGGTGTCTGTCTGGACTGCCATCGTGACTCATGCTTCGATGACGTCGCTTCCTTGAAGAACCTCCATCGGTGCCACTTTTGCTTTCTCTACTGCTGTGCCGCTTTCTGTCTGACGGCCGATGTGACCGGCTGCAGAAAACAAAATAGTAAAACACATGTTTAAGGGTAACCACATCAGATATAAGCCATATCTATGCTAATACTTAACACATCTTAACCAAATTTGGAGTACTAATTAGTTAAATGAATAGTATATGATATGTGGAATATGGGCTCGTTTACTTGTGTACAACCATGGCAATAAACTTTCTAGTGCGACAGAGGGGCATGCATCCATGAACATTATCCTGAGCTAACAACTGTATGTGTGATCATGCAATTGTCAAGAACAATTACCTAGAATGCCCCTCTGTCGGATAAGGTGATTTTGGGCAAAGAAATCTGATTGCAATGACTGTTGTGAGATGGGACTTTAGATTTAAGAATTGTTAGGGAATCTTGAAAAATGCTAAAACCAGAACAGCAGTTAGTGAAGCCAGATGTCCTTGCCCAAAACCACCTTATCTGAGAGAGCAGCATTCTAGCTGATGATTCTTATCTGACAGAACAGCATTCTTGTTAATGATTATTATCTGACAGCACAGCATTCTAGTTAATGATTCTTGACAACTCCATGATCACATGCCACTTTTTAACTCCGAATAATTTTCAAGGATGTGAAAATCCTTCTCACTAGAAACATTCATTGTCATAATAATACAAAAAGCAAATGTGCGCATATTTCACATATCATATACCATTCATTTATCTAATTAGTACTTCAAATTTTGTTAAGATATGTTCAGTATTAACACAGATATGGCATATACGTTTGTTATATGGCCGTTTTCAGGTAGTGGCACCACTTAAATAATTCATAGGTGTCAACATTATCACTTTCGGGCGAGAAACACTGCCTTGGTCACTTCTTCCTGCTTTTTGCATATTTAATAATTTTCAAAAGCATCCATCCATTTGTTGCATTTTAAGCACATGTTATTGTTTTGCACATGTTCACCATAAATGAGAAAGCCCATCAAAATGACGCCCTATCAAGACAACACAGTAAAACACAAAAATGTTGAATGTCATGCTTCTCACGAGTACTTTCACCCTTACAGTGACGTTGTCTGTACAGATCATCGGAATGTTGTGTCTACAATTTGAACATTTTGCAGTCAAAATTTCAAATTGTGAAAACTTACGGGTTTATAAAACCCAATTTGATGGATTATATCTTCAACATATTTATTTTTGTATTAAGAAACTAGAATGCTATCGTAAAAATGAAGAACAGCAAACTCCGTTTAAAAACATGCGTTACCTTTTCCGTGAATGTTCTGCATCTTTCTCCGAGTGATATTTGTCCTCCTTTTCACCACTTTTCCTCGTTGTTTTCTCCTCGTCACTCCACTTACGTTGCAGTAGTGCCATCTGGTTCGCAAGCACCTCACGAATGATCTGCAATACATATGTCAGTACAGTGAGGCGTCTTACAAAGTTATCTTGAGGGCGCACAGCTAGTGAAGTGGTTAGCACATCCGCCTGGCATGACAGCGCTCCGAGTTCGAAACCCGGACCGGACAGACATGATATTTAGTATAAAAACCTGGCTCTCAACATTGGAGACTGTGTATCCCTCGTGACTCGGAGATCACGTTAATGTCGGTCCCGTCTCAATTTGGGACGTAAAAGAACCACTGAGGACGATAAGCACCCTGGCAATGACCATTCTCAGTGCCAGCATATAAAGGTCGGTTTAGCGATAATGTTCTGAAAAATGGGCCAAGAGGCCGTGAAGTCCTTTGGACTATATTGTGAGTTTGTAATTATTAATGAAATGGTTTTTGGTGAATCATAGTTACAGATCATTAAGGGTTATGATGGAAATAAAATGTTGACATGCTTAGTGGAGACTATATGCATGCTAGTGAAGAAACACCTGGAAATAAAATATTCAAGTAGACTGTTTCGTGAATATTAGTTAATGTGTTATTAAAAATACTGTACAATTTGATCCCGATACTCTGCTATTTAGGCTGATTTCCAGTGGTTGTAGAAACCTTGCAGGAGAGTTGGTGAGCTGCAATCTCGCATGTAGCACAGTTAAAGGTTGTTTAAGAAAATGTGCACACATTTTCTGTTCTCATTTTGCCCCTACCACCCTCCCCCAGAATGGAAAGCAGAAAGAGATGAACTATGATAAAACTTTGTTTGTTCACAAGGTACATACACATAACATGCATTTTAACAGAATGGAAAGAAAGATAAACTATAATAAAACTTTATTTGTTCACATATATATATATAGTGTACATTTTGACTTTAAAACAGTAGCAATTAATGACATAATACTGATTGAATTGGAGTGAAGTAATAGCTGCAACATGTATGGTAAAACATCTTAATAATATTCCTTATAATTTTGTCTAGATATGCTTTAACCTTTTCGAGTATACCTAAGTTATTTTATTTTATATATTATTTTATACCTAAGTTATTTTATTTTAATCCTAGATCATATCGTTACACTGCATTGATAATTATGTCTATTGCTGTTTTAAAATTTCTCAGGTCCTGCCAGTGCAGTAGGGATTCCCATTACACATTATAGTTACAGCCCACATGGAGGCATTCAGTTTGACCCAGGAACAATGGCAGGCAGTGAGCTGACCACTAGTCCAATATACAGATTTACAGCTGCTCGCCCAACTCAGCAACCCCAGTGGTCAGGGCAAAGTCCACTATCCAGTTATAAATAGAAATCAGTGGCTGCATCAGGCAGCAGTAGAGAAATAGCAGGGAAATTTAGCATTTTGGGGGGCCATGAGGTGCCCTTAGAGTGATTCAATCAATTACAGATTCCTTGTGTACAGTGACACTACCACATGAAATGTATTTGCAGAATTAGAGAAAACGTTACTGAACAGTTTTAGAAAAAATAGGCAAAATGTGAAAAATTACCAGTTTTGGGGGCTCTGTGGGCCCTACGGGGCCCTTAGTATGATTCAATAAAATACAGATTTCTCGTGCATAGTGGCAGTACCCTAAGATACGTCTATAAAAAATTTGAGAAAAAGTTGCTGAACGTTGGACCTTCGGCCCAAAGGACTAAAAAGGCTGATTAGTTGAATGAGACCTCATAAGACCATTACATTGTAACCACAATAATACAGACTAGTACGTTAATAGACCTTTGCCGAGCACTGGAAACAGCTAGAAACTAGAAACAACTATCTTACATCCAACCATAGAGAAACAAAACAAGGGCAGGACTTTTCACCATTACAGTATATTCAACTTAAAACTCATTCCCATTTAATATCTTCTGATGCCGATTGTGGCACTGAATACAGCAGGCAAAGCATGCAGCCTGTCATCTACCAGCTGGCGATGTATTTGACAAATGCAAGGGTAGTTAATTAGAGTTGTCTACGTGTTTCAATGCACAAATTGACTAGTCAGCCATTCTCCACGGTGGACTCATGCCTCATTTACCAAGAAATTATTATCAGTTGCATGAGATCCAGTAAGTGGTGACTGCAGAAACTTGTTGGAATAATACTGTAACAGTGATCATTTCCGTCCTTGGTTTCTTGCTCCATCGGTGGGTGTAAGCTACTTTATTTTATTAACTATTAAAATAATACAATACAACAGATTGTACTTTAAATTTAACTCTTTTGATAACTGAATTTAATCCGTATTTGAAATATTAATAGAACACATCTGTACTTGATCCTGGTCTTTGACATTTTAAAATAGAGCACTTTTGTATTTAAAACCTTAAGAATAAAAGTGCGTCAATATAAAAAGCACTGTGTGTTTCACAAAAGCCTACATAATCGTCACCCAACCTTGACTGGAGGTGTGCTTCCACATCAGACTGACATTTTGTCATCATGTCCTACCTCAGTGTGAGACTTCTGTGTGATATGTACATTCTTTGCCCGATACTTCTGTCGTTTCCTCTTCAAATCTCTCTCCTCCATCAGTTGTTGTAGATGTTCAGAAACATCTTTCCTTTGATCATCTGCAGAAAAAGCAGACATGTACTCCACACCTTTGAAGAGATGGAGATCTCCTGCTTTTTCTCCAGAATATACCACAACGTCAAAGAAAAGCTGCATTTGAAGTATTTTATGTAATATGTTTTTCAAATGGTTTGTAGTTGTTTTTCCTGAATAAGTTAATTTACTAACAATTGGACAATATCATTCATACTTCAATGCAAAGATGCTCAGCAGCTTGAAAGATAATGCTGCCATTCAGACAACTGCTACAATAATGATGTGATGCTGCTTTTAACCTGTCTTGTCATCCTGGTCTTCAAGCAACATGAGCTGTTCTTTAGGGAAGGAGATCATTTTGTTGGTGGCTTTCGCGGTGTCGACGCAGTAATCGTAGACAGCTCGACGTTCCTCACAACTCAATACACTCAGGTATCTCTCTGACGTCAGAGGTAGAGGGTGTGTCGACCAATCTACACAGCACATGGAGGAAATGTCAATATAACAACGTATATCACTATTAATAATCAATCATAAATCATTTATCAGTTTATTTAAATGAAATAAAAACAAGGCATTAGCCAAAATCCGTTTTCCATGTGAACACAAAGTTTAATATTGTATGTAGCATTTGAGAACATTAACAAAATACAGAAAAATACATTTGTAGCATAAATTCGATTTTAAACCCGTCTGTGTAGCGATTCCCATGGAAAATAAAAATTTAATAAGCTAGGCGATCACGTGGTATCGTGACGTCACTTATAACCCACACTTGCATCAGGCCGACCCTTTCCATGCATTCAGAGCATGTTTACAAAGATAGCTTTTGGGTCGAAACGAGCGTCAGAATGAGTTATTGTGCAATATTTTGATGTAATACAGATACATAGAAGAACAAGTGGTTATCTTACGGTTCCATATGAATCCAATTTTATTCAAAACAATGGATGCGAATGGGCTGATAAGTTGACTAGGCATCGCCGAGCTCCAGCTCGTTTTCAGAATAATTATATCGAATGCAACCAACGGGAGATAATCTACACCAATAAATATACATAGCATACATATATTGTATCCAGGTACAGAAAGTAACGTGTATAATCTCATAATATCACTAGAATATCGATATATGAAGGAGGAGTTGTACAATTTATCATAACAACTTTAATCAGTCAGTGAATTTCCGTCGGTGCCACTAGCTCAGTTGGTAGACGCGTTGGTTTCTTGTAATTTATTTTACAATCGGGCGACGCCGGTTCAATCATAACACCAACCATTGATTTTCTTTACACTTCTTTGTTTATGTTTTCCCGAAGTAATAAAAACCAAATCATTTTGTATACTATGATGCACTGTTTGTAAATATTTTTTAAATTTTTGTAGTACTTGGTAATAATTTATTTGCAAAAATGAAAATATGGTAATTATATATAACAATGTTTCTAAATTTTATTTATACAAACAAATATAATGTAATGGATATATAATTAATTAATTGTATATATATATTGTACGGTGATATATTGTAATTATACGTGAAAACAAATTGTGATCTGTCTGGATAAATAAAATTTAGAAACATCGTTATATATAATTATCATATTTTCATTTTTGTGGCGAATAAATAATTACTACAAAAAAATATTTACAAACAGTGCATCATAGTATACAAAATGATTTGGTTTATATTACTTCGGGAAAACATAAACAAAAAAGTGTAAAGATTGGCTTGGTGTCAGGATTGAACCGGCGTCGCCCGATTATAAAATATATTACAAGAAACCAACGTGTCTACCAACTGAGATAGTGACATCAACGAAAATTCATTGACTGATTTAATAAGGCCAGACACCCCAGGTGAAATGGTGTTTTTTTTGGGTTTTATGCCAGATTATTATACCTTTGTATGCATACTATCAATAAAGTTCACTTCTATGACAATTACGTACGTGAGTTTTAATCAAGGATCAAGCATGTCGATATCATGTAATGAAATTCATTATGCAATCTTTGACAGCAATTTTCTCTAAAAAAAATTTCTTCAAATTTCTTCATTTGGAAACGGGATATCTCTAGGAATAATTATGCTACATAAATAATGTTTTCAGTGTTGCATTCAGCATATTCTACTATGTGCAATGTTCAGACACTTCTTTAAAATCATGAATAGTTTGAAAGATATACCATATTTGTTGCCAAAAAACAATTTTTCTTTGTATTTTACAACAACAACAACAACAACAAAAAAACACATTTCTAAAAATGCTCTGATCATTTCACAATAGAATCTATAGAGAACATGGATTTGCAAGAATTACAACTATATATGGATTCAATAAAAAATGGCAATGTTTCAAAATTTGTCAATATTTGCTCAAACCGGCAGCCATTTTGTTTGTTACCATGGAAACGGGAAGTCTGGCTGAAAAAAGTTAAATATATATTTTACTCAGTGAGACCCATTTCATGCATTGGGCAGAACAAATTGAACTGTTTGCACAAATTAAAAAATAATCCTATCTATCTGCAGTGTCTGGCCTTACCATCCGCATTCATTGTTTTGAATAAAATTGGATTCATGTGGAACCATAAGATAACTGCTTGTTCCTCTATGATGACTACTGTTTGCATTACATCGGAATATTGCACAATAACTAATTTTGACGCTCGTTTTGACTCAAAAGCTATCCTTGTAAACATCCTCTTAATACATGGAAAGGATCGGCCTGATGCGAGTATGGGTCATATGTGACGTCATATCTCGGCATCCCAAAAAGCGTGCCAAAAATATGCATATTCGAAAATGTCCGGCTGCACAGCATAAAATGTGGAATTTCTAATTTATTGAATTTTTATGTTTTTTGGCTTGGTCGACATGGAAATAGATAGCAGGATGTAATATAATATGAATTCAAGCAATAGTTGTTTTTATTCCCTTTAAGTATCATATTGGATATAAGTATCAAGCTGAAACATGGCATTTTTAGTCATTGGCTCCCATGGTTTTCAGAATATGCAATAACCAGTGTCAAACAATAGGCATCCCAAAATGAGAAAATAGTTACATTCTGAGCATTGTGGAACATCAGCAGGTGGCCATAACATCCCCAGTCGGCTTTACACACCTGATGTTTACAAGCATTTTTATAACACATGTTGATTAAACTGACTTGCCTTTCCCAGTAGAGCAGGAAGACAGAATACTCCTCAGTGTGGCATCGTCTGCAAAAGAAACAGTTTTCATAATTTACAGTAACACTGTAGTTGTTGCATTTTTCTCAAATACAAGCTTCAGAATGGTACATTGTGATGCATTTTGAAGATAATTCAACCAACTTAAGTAATTTATTGTAAAGTTGCACACGATTGTAATATTTTTAAACTGATATTTTTCTAAATTAATGACAATGGGGTATGTTCGTGCAGATTGTTGCCTAAGCTATACTGTATAATTGATGATTCTTTGCTGTGGAAAGAGTTACCAGATCCTGTCTTCTGTCGGTTGGTACAGTAAGCAACACAAGAAATAACCATATTCAACATTTCACAAAAACTATTGTCACCAGCAAGCCTCCAAATGCTGTTGAGATTTAAAAACAGATAGACATTGCTTGCTCCAGCGTGAGCCACTCAACTGTCCACAGTTTAGGATAATCCAACTGGTATATTAACCTCAGGTTAAACTCATTTCCAGGTCACAACCCTACCCGAAAAGGACGAGGCTCGCAGCTGCAGCTGCAGCCTTACTTAATCATCAGTCATTTTATCAAGGGAACGCAATGACAAATCTTCAAGTCAAATATTTCTTGTGCAAGATATTTATTACATGTTATAAATGTTGACACTATAAACAGTTCTCTGTTCACATACATAAATATAACACATCAGTAGGACATACACAGGTTGCTCAAAATTGTCAATGCTCTTTCCAGTGAGCCACCAAACACATCTTAGGATAATACAACTGCCAGGATATTAACCCAAGGTTACTCTATCTTTTTCCAGATCACTACCCTCAACCAGCCCAAATGACTATTTTTGTGGCTGCTGGCCTACCCCTTTAATTTATCCTGAGATATCTTATCTAGGGAGTACAATAAAGACATCTCCAAGTTAAAGTTTCCTGTGCCAGACATTTATTACATGTTATATAGAGTGTACATCTTCAAACAGTTCTATGCTATATGTGATGCCAGTGGATGCCACAGTTCCTGCCGGGCAGTTGGATGGCAGCCAGTGGTCCACTACAGCATCACTGCAGTGACCCAGCTTATTACTCTAGTCTAAAGGGGAATGATAAATGATGTAACTCTATCGTCATTACATATCCGTACATCATCAATCGATCATTACAACCCTACACAACCCTGACTTTGCCTGTTCCTCATTTATTAGCATATTGTTTATGATAAAGATAAATATGTTGAAAATACAGTGTCCACCAAAGTTTGTTTACTTTGCCTGAAATACTGTTCATAATTTGAATGTACTGTATACAGAATAACATAGTAAACATCAGCTAAAGCAGATACAGGCCAGTATAACCACATGTTTCTGGAAGTACTCCTTAATGTTGGATGGGCATACCTGGTTTCCACAATCAAGACCGACGAAGCCAGCAAGTGAGATGAACTTCTGTACATTTGTGTTAGCAATAGACCAGAGGTAGCCTAATACTACTACCAACTGGCTCAAGTGAATGCTTCTGGGTAACGGAACAGACAAGGCCACATTAAGGTGTGCACTGGAGTCAACCTTCACATGTTGTGTGTCCTCTGCAATAATGGTGTAATACTTACCAAGTAGAAGTAATCACCAACAACAACATTCAGAAAATAGGAAGGAAGGAGGGTTGCCCCAAAACAACATGGTGAGCCACTGTGGAAAAAGAACAAGACCAACTGGGATGGACCACATGGAGCGAAGCAAAGTGCGTGAGATGGACGAGATAAACAGCAGCCTTATGTACCACAATGCACAAAGATGATAAGTACATAGGTAGGACTTACCAAGTATGACTGGAACTACTGTAGTCGCCTTCTCATAGAAGAACTTGGAACTCTGGTCTGCATCCTGTAAACATGGAACAGGTGAACCTGGTGTTCATAACACAACACTGTACATTTAATGGCAGTTACCGAGGGATCATCTCAAAACACTGCTCAAGGTCCGATATCAGCAACATAATTTTTTTTGGGGGGAGGGGAGTCAGGGACAGTTTTCGTCTGCCATCAGACATCAATATTTTATGCTTTGGACTAATACTGTTAATATATTGATATAACCATATCAATATTTACTAATTTTCATCTGTTCATAACTAATGTCCAACAAGTCAGAGTCGCTGTCATCAGCATGACTGCCTCCGTCAATGCCATCACTTGGACCAGCAGTCGCAGCTTACAATTGGTCCATATCGTCCTCTCCTTGGTTCTCACTGTCACCAGGTGCTTCAACCAGAACCAAAAGAGCTATACTCTTCTGGGTCCTAGTCCTACGCGACTTCTTACAGGAAGTGTTCCATTCATGGATTATGCAACCACAGAAATTGGGCCAATCAGGTGCCTCGGAAATATCAGTGACACTTGTCAGTATCGTAGGGAGTTCTTTTTCGCATTTTTTTAACAGTTTTCCCCAGCAGATTTTGGTACGCGCGGATATGATGGCGCCGCCAGTGATGCCTCGTTTTGATTTACCAAAATAAGTAAGTTATTGTACATTTGTTTTGGGTGCTTTTTCAACTATAACAATTATTGTAACGTGCACTCTGTGGACATTGCGTTTCACGTTATAGGAAACTGGGCAACAACAAGTGTAAAAACACATTTTTGTAAACAGCATCTTCGGGTGACCAGTCTTGACGATAGACTTATGAGTACTACTGTAGAACGTTGTAATATCCACGAAAATGTAGGCGGTCACACGGAAAACTAACTCAAAAAGTTACTGACCCGACAGCAAAGTACTGAGCAGGGTTGGTTTTCTGACGTGCCCAGGGCAGAAATAGAGGAAAATGTATTTCTGCCGGGCAGAAACAGTTTCTGCGGCAGAAAATGTAATGGCAATAACCAGGAATACATGCCGTTCATGAAAGTACAATATTTGTGTAGAATATGTTTTCAATATTTGTCCGTACCTATCTACATGCAATCTGAGTAAAATTATGAGTACATTCACACAAGTACGAGTGCATTTGTACAATAACATGTATATCTTTGTTTCAGCTTTGCAGTGCTTGTTTTTCAGCAGCGATTCCCTGGTTTAAATACAGTGAATACCAGCATTTAGTTAATTTGTGCTTAATTTCTTGTAATATATAGTCAAGCCACTGATCCACAGTGCACAGCAACCAGACATAATCCTTAGGGGCAAAATCCTACCACTTGCATTCATGTGTGGATTTTGTTGTGCCAGTGTGTACAGGACTTGTCACCTGACCACACATGGGCTGCAGCATTCCTTTGTTCAGTGTTTCTCTTATCTCTGCTCTCCCAGTCCCTGTGTACCCCAGTTTTATCACCAGACTAGAAGCTAGGTGGTAATTAAAACTAATTATCACCTGGTTGTGGTCAGTGGAGAGCCTGGCTTTGAGGCACCTGGTCACTGTTGTGTCCAACTAACAAGGCTAGCTGCTAGAGCTTTTTATTTGTTTCAGCAGTTCATATTTGCTAGGCATCTTAATAACTTGTTGTGGCTGGCACCATAGGGGGGAACAACTGCGATAGTACAGAAGTATAGACAGTTAGTGAGGAAGCTAAAGAAGACGAGAGTCGAACAGGTTATTTTGTCAGGAATTTTGCCAGTAATGGGAGGAAGGGGGGCAACGTATAGAAACTGCAAGAGGATGGCGATCAATGCACTAGCTGAGCAGATGTGTGAAGAAGAGGGGGTGGGATTCACAGATTTATGGGGATACTTTGTTGGGAGGGAAGATATGTACATGAGAGATGGCCTCCATCTTAGTGGAAAGGGGGCAGCAGTTTTCTCAGAGAATCTGCTGCAATCTGTTGACAGTGGGACAGGTTGCATCTATTTAAACTAGATTCGCAGGGGGGACTCACAGAAAAGCCTGAAAATGGAGGCATAGATAAAGACAGCACAAATAAATCAACAAATAACAGTCTGGAAAACTCTTCTGAAGCTGGATATAAATGTGTTTGTTTAAATGCAAGGAGTATAGTAAACAAAAGAAATGAACTAAACATTATGGTAGAGGATATTGACCCTCATATAATAGGTATAACCGAATCCTGGACCACCACCGATATATCAGATGCTGAATTGGGACTGACAGGATATGTAATGTTTAGAAAAGATAGAATAGGAAGAAAGGGAGGTGGAGTTATTTTATATATTAAAGAATCTATTCAGGCTTATGAAATAAAATTAGAAAGAGAAGCAGATTGCGAAGAAGCTGTTTGGTGTAACATAGTTACAGGAAACTCAACGTTGACGGTTGGGTTGGTTTATCGAAGTCCAAACATAAGCATAGAAGAGAATGAAAAAATACAAAACGCTATAAGGGAAGTAAGCAAACGGGACTGTATTATTATGGGGGATTTTAACCATGGGCATATACAATGGAAATCTCTACAGAGTATGGGGAGAGAGGACCACAAGTTTTTAGTTTTAGTTCAAGATACATTCCTTTCTCAACATGTGCTAGAACCAACCAGGGGTGAGAATGTGTTAGACATAGTTTTGTCATCACAGAATGAATTAGTTGACAATGTCAAGATATGTGAGCCACTGGGGAGTAGCGATCACAACCAGATACATTTTACCATCAAAGTAAAATCAGAAAGGAATAGCAAAAAGCAGTATAGGAGAAATTTCCACAAAGGAAGGTATAAGGACATGAGGAAATATTTAGCAAAGATAGACTGGAATAAGACACTGAAAAATAAGACGGCAACAGAATGCTGGAATATATTAAAGAGTGAAATTAAGTGCATAATCGATAAATTTGTACCCTTCAAAAACCAAGGAAAACGGTCCAAAAAGAAACACTTATCGAAAGAAGCCATTAGAAAAATTAAGTATAAACAAATGATGTGGAAGTCATATAGATGTACTGGAAATGATGAAGACTACAACAATTATAAAGAAGCACTTAACCAAGCTACTGCTGAAATTAGAAATTCAAAGAGAAGCTATGAACAACAATTAGCTAGTAATATAAAACATGACAGCAAGAGTTTTTATGCGTATGTTCGAAGCAAACAGAAAGTTCAAGATAAGGTCGGTCCTCTAGAAGATAGTGCTGGAAATATGATATCAGAGGGATTCATAATGGCAGAAGACCTGAATGAGTACTTTAGTTCAGTGTTTACCAGGGAAGATATTAGTTCACTGCCAATACCAGAGGCTAAGTTCAAGGGGGCAGATTCAGACTATTTAGGACAATTAATTGTAACCCCGGAAATGGTAGCTAAGAAAATAAGGGCTATGAAGGAAAATAAATCACCTGGAGTGGATGGTATTCCACCCAAACTACTATTGGAAATTGTAGAACAAATTAGCATACCACTTGCAACAGTTTTCAACTTGTCATTAGAAGAGGGAGTGGTTCCTTTAGAATGGAAAGAAGCAAACATTATACCGTTATTCAAAAAAGGTTCGAGAAACAAGTCAGAGAACTATAGACCAGTGAGTTTAACATCAGTGATTTGTAAATTATTAGAAAGACTAATTAAAGATCACATGGTGGATTTTCTTGTTAAACAAAACTTGATAAACCCATCTCAACATGGTTTTTTTAAAGCGAGGTCATGCTTAACAAATATGTTATGTTTTTTGGAAGACATCACTAAGTGGGTAGATGAGGGAACACTAGTAGATATCGTCTACTTAGATTTTCAAAAAGCTTTTGACAAAGTACCACATCAAAGATTACTGCTTAAACTAAAGGCCCATGGCATAGGAAATGGTATAATAAACTGGATAGAACAATGGCTGATTGACAGAAGACAACGTGTAGTAGTTGATGGGGAGGCTTCAAACTGGAAATCGGTATTGAGTGGGGTACCACAGGGATCAGTATTAGGTCCTATATTATTCTTAATATACATCAACGATTTGGATGATGAAATAACAAGCAAGGTGTTGAAATTTGCGGATGATACAAAAGTGTTTAGAAGGATTAAAAGTGATGGAGATAGACAGCATTTACAAGATGATCTTGACAGGTTGATGAAATGGTCTGAAAAATGGCAAATGATGTTCAATTTTGGGAAATGTAAATGCCTCCACATAGGACATGGGAACGAAGAGGTAGAATATACAATGGGGGGTACTGTACTAAGTACTACTGTAAAAGAAAAGGACTTAGGGTTAACCGTTAGTGCTGATATGAAGATTTCAGAGCAGTGCGGAATTGCAGCTTCAAAGGGAAATCAAATCCTTGGATTAATTAGGCGAAACATAACGTATAAGGAAAAAGAGCTAATAATACCGCTGTACAAAACAATAGTTAGGCCTCATTTAGAATATTGTATTCAAGCGTGGAGGCCATATCGCAGGAAGGACATAGATATGCTAGAAAGAGTGCAGAGGAGAGCAACTAAAATTATACCAAATCTGAGGGATCTTAGTTATGAAATACGCCTAAAAAAATGCGGTTTAACAACACTAGAGACCAGGAGATTGAGAGGAGATCAGATAGAAGTGTTTAAAATATTGAAGGGTTATGAAAATATTGATAGAAATATGTTTTTCTCAGTTAAGAAAGATAGAAGGACTAGAGGACATGATCTTGCATTAGCAAAGGAGCAGAGTAGATTGGATATAAGAAAGTTTTCATTTTCACAAAGGACTGTAAATGAATGGAACAGATTACCTGCTGATTGTGTGGGTGCTAGTAGCGTGAATATGTTTAAAAATAAAATCGACACATACCTCAGACGGGCGGGATACACATAGATAAAAAGGTCGGACTCTCGAAAAGCCAAGGGCTTCCTTGTCCACCTGCTACCTAGAGTTAATTCTCTGGGTGGCAATCTTGTTAAATCTTGTTAAAGAAAGCACAGTAATGGCGTTAGAAGGAAAAAGGAATGTTCATATTGATAGTAAAACAAGTAAGTACAAAATATAACTATTTTGGGAGTTTCTTCCCTACAGGCAGAAATTAGGGGAGAAAGGTATTACTGGCAGAAACTTGCTAACCCTGATACTGACCAGTTCTTCCCTTGAGTAGCCACATCGTGTGCAAGAGCAGTAGCTCTCGTGCTGGGCAAGCATTCTCTCAGGGACCATGTGTCCCGGGTCAACACTGCAAGGCTTCTTCTCTTGGTCATCCTTGTTACATGGTCGGGAGAAAACAGAACACAGCTATTTTGATAGATGTATGCATATAATAAAAGTGGACCAAGAGGCCCTGAAGTCCTTTGGACTATATTGTGAGTTTGTAATTATTAATTAAATGTTTTTTGGTGAATCATAGTTACAAATTAAGGGTTATGATGGAAGTAAAATGTTGACATGTTTAGTGGAGACCATAATTATATGAATGCCAGTGAAGATACACATGGAAATAACATATTCAAGTAGACCGTTTCATGAATGTTAGTTAATGTGTTATTAAAAATCCTGATATTCTGCTATCTAGGCCGATTTCCAGTGGTTGTAGAAACCTTGCAGGAGAGCTGGTGAGCTGCAATTTCGCATGTAGCTCAGTTAAAGGTTGTTTAAGAAAATGTGCACACATTTGCTGTTCTTATTTTGCCCCTACCACCCTCCCCCAGAATGGAAAGCAGAAAGAGATGAACTATGATAAAACTTTATTTGTTCACAAGGTACATACACGTAACATGCATTTTGACTTAAAAACTGTAGCAATTAATGACATAATACTGATTGAATTGGAGTGAAGTAATAGCTGCAACATGTATAGTAAAACATCTGAATAATAGTACTTATAATTTAGGCTAAATATGCTTTAACCTTTTCGAGTACACCTAAGTTATTTTATTTTATATATTATTTTATACGTAAGTTATTTTATTTTAATCCTAGATCATATCTTTATATTGCATTAATAATTCAGCCCACATGGAGGCATTATGTTTGACACTGGGACAATGGCAGGCAGTGAACCCATACTAGTCCAATACACAGACTTACAGCATAATCTCTGACGACAAATACAAATTTCTTGTGTATAGTGGCACTACGACATGAAATGTATATACAAAATAATAATAATAATAATATTTTATTTTGTTAAGCGCCACATCCAATATTGTTCACAGCGCTTTACAATAATATACAAGTGTATGTTAAAAATAATGCGTTTGAATAAAAAACAATAGTTATTATATCATAGATAAAATGAACTAATAATAATAGCAATTAAAACAATAAATATAGTAGAAGTAGAAAAGGAATGTGATGTAAAATATCATAAAATAAACTTGTTAAGATCATTTTTTTTCTTTATATAAATAAACTAAAATTAATGTAAACATCAATAAATTAGGCTAAAATGTATACGAAAAATAAATAAATAGATAAATAAATAATAAATAAACGTTAAACATCAATCAGCTATGGCAAAACAGTGTTGGTAAGGGTCCGAGCTACATATACGCTGCAGTGAACAGGTGAGTCTTCAACACAAATTTAAATTGATGTTTTGCTAGTAACACTTGACGGCAGAGCGTTCCACACTGCTGCCGCTGCGTGAGCAAATGTACAGTCACCGGCTTTGCTGCGTATTCTCGGAACAACTAGTGCGTTCGAGTCGGCAGACCGAAGACGTCTGGCTGGCATGTAGACACGCACGAGTTTCTGCATGTAGACAGGCGAGAGGTCTTCGTGCAGCAACTTGTACGTAAGAACAGCGATCTTGAATGCAATGCGCTGTTGAATAGGTAGCCAGTGCAGTTCGCGAAGAATAGGGGTCGCACTTTCACAACTGATTTGGGGACAACCGGTAGAATTTCTGTTTTCGTGTCATTCATGAGCAGATAATTCCAAGTCATCCACTCCTTCACGTCATCAATACATTGTTCGATCCGTTGCACGGCAATCACCAGAGAAGTTGCATCCAGGTCGAAGTGACAGAACAGTTGTAAATCATCGGCGTAGTGGTGATATTTTAAGTCGTGTTTGTGAATGATATCACCGATCGGCTGCACGTATAGTGAAAATAATAGTGGTCCCAACACTGACCCTTGCGGCACCCTCGTTAACAAAATCGTCTCGCTGGATAACACGCGGTCGATGACGACACTCTGCTTGCAATTACTTAGGTAAGATTCCAGCCAATGGAGAACCACTCCGGTGATGCCATAGTAGTATTGTGTGATCTACCGTGTCAAATGCGGCGCTTAGATCGATGAGTACAACGATTGTACCTTGTCTACGGTCTAGCGCGGTCCTGATCTCGTTGACTACCCACAGTAGGGTTGTCTCGGTCGAGTGGTTTCGCTTGTATGCGGACTGAAATGTGTCCGTAAGTGATTCATTGGCTAGGTGACTGTTCAATCTCTTGGCCACAATCTTTTCAATCACTTTCGAAAGTTGGGACAGATTGCTGACTGGGTGGTAGTTACTTAAAGTATTCTTACACAGTGACCGCTTCTTCAGAAGATGATGCATAAGTGCTCGCTTTAGTTCACCCGGCATTGTTCCTTCTGCCAAACACGCATTTGTTATATCGGCAACAATGATCGCAAGTGCGTCAGTGTTCTGATTTATATGATCGGATGGTAACGGATCAAGTGTACAAGACGTACACATTCTAGCGATGGTAGCCGTTATTTCACGTGTTGTTGTAGGTGTAAATGTGTCAATTGGTGTGACAAAGCAACGTGTTTCATGCGGCGGTGTCATGCGATGTCTGGCAGCATGTAAGCCGAGTCGAATTTCAGCTACCTTGTGTTTGAAATAGTCCAAAAATGAATGGCAACAGGCAACGACGGAGTCATATTCGGGATACGAATGTGATGGCTTCCCACTCAGTGATTTCACGATGTTGAACATGCTTTTGTTGTCAGCGTTCAGAAGTTTATCTCGTTAGTAGTTGGTTTTCGAGAGGGCAATGAGCTTGTTGCACTCATCGCGTGCATCAACGTACATTTGTCGATGAATCTCAAGCTTTGTGCGTCTCCACAATGACTCGTTCTTTCGGCGTCGTCTCCTCGCGTCATCTATGTTGCTGTTGTACCACGGGTTTGGCATATTACCCCGCATGGCAGTCAGTCGCTCTGGTGCATGTTTATCGATACATGTTCTTAGTGAAGAATTGTAGCCAGTGACCAGTTCCGCTGTGCTAGATGTTGACACCATGGCTGATAGTAACTCACAAGTTGATCGAATGTCATTATTGAAAGAATCGGCATCAAACGAGCGGTAATTGCGTTTTACTATATGTGTCGATGTCTTAGCTGGCCTCTGGATGTTCATGACGTAGCGCACCACGTGGTGATCTGATACAGACATCGGAATAACGTCAACAGAATTAGCGAGATTTTTGGGGGTTATCACACAGTCCAATGTGTGGCCTGCAGAATGTGTAGGCTGTGTGACGTGTTGAGTGAAATTATATGAGTCCAGTAGTTGCACGAGCGGCCGGGCCTCTGCCTCAACGTCGTATCTGATGTTGAAGTCACCAACAATGCACGTTGGTGTTATACATGTCGACACCTCTCAGAACAGGTGTTCTAGTTCCAGGTAGAACTCCGCCATCGGCCTGGGAGTCTTAGCCGATGATGGCGGGCGGTAGAGCGTGCACAGGTTGAACGTTCTAGATGTGGCTCCAGTGAACTGGATACGCATCAGTTCGAAAGACTCATAGTTCGTTTTAGGGAGCATCTTGCACGGTAACGTGTTCCTGTGGATGACGCCGACACCACCACCGCGTCCAGCCGCACGAGGAACATTGATGAACGTATATCCGTTCGGCGTCAGTTCAGCGATTATCGGTTTGTCGCTGTTCTTTTTCAGCCACGTTTCTGTTATGGCTAAGATGTCATTGTTGTGGTCGGTCACGAATTCATTGATGGTTAGCGTTTTATTTCTTACAGAACGAGCATTGAGGACATCGACTGAGAGATTGCTCTTTGTCGGGCTCATATTATCACGTGTAGAAACATGAACTAAGTTGCACGGATCACTACGGCGAGGTGATTTGCACAATATTGTTCTGGGAATATGTGTCCTGGCAGTTACATTCACAGATATCGCTTGACCTGACGGTGAGGCCGATTGCACAACAGGTGCAGTGTGTACTGAAGTACGTTTGCGTCTACGGTTCTTGCCGGCTCGACACCCACGCGGTGGTACGGCTATCCCAAGTAGCTCGACACCCACGCGGTGGTACGGCTATCCCAAGTAGCTTGACACCCACGCGGTGGTACGGCTATCCCAAGTAGCTTCAATAAACAATACACCGGCTCGGAGAGTCTATTGTCTTTCGTTATTACCTTGCTGTGGCGCAGCAGATCGTGCCTGTCGTACCGAATGTGGGTCAACATAGGTATAACAGTGTAGTCTTCGTTAACACGAACAGGTGTGATTGCAGGCTGTAGTGTCCAAATATCACAAATGTTCACGATTATAGTTCCAATCAGCATGAACCCAAGCATAGCGCGTAGTATCATAAAACAGTTATACAATTATAACGATGATTGAATGGTTAGAAAACGCATTAAACTAGTGAAATCCACGAGCTCATACAAAACACAGCTGCCACCAGGGACGCTCATAGAACCCTTCAAAATCAGAGAAAAAGTTACTGAAGACTGAAGAGTGTTTGAAAAAATAGGCAAAATGTGAAAATTTACTAGTTTGGGGGCCCTACGGGGCCCTTAGAATGATTCAATAAAATACAGATTTCTCCTGCATAGTGGCAGTACCCTAAGATATGTATATGCAAAATTAGAGAAAAAGTTGAATGGTTTCTGAGATATGGCAGCTAACGGCGGACGCAGAGTCATGGCATAAGTCCGTTGGACCGTTAACCCAAAGGACTAAAAATCATCATGACCAATTTACTTCAATACAGTGTACGTGCGTACTGTGCATTCAAGAAGGCCACAAAATAGTTGGTATTCCTGAAAGAATATATTGCTACCTGAACAACTGACATTTGTTATCGAAAGATTGCCTGTTCCTTGTTTTTACATTAATTAAAAGAATTGTTTTCTTTAAGTTAGGTCAATGGAAGTGTTATTCTAAAAGAAAGAAAATTAGCGCAACGATATGGCACAACACTACGCCATTAAATAAATATATATAAAAATGGTAATGCTACAAACAATTGTATTAATGCACAAAAACATTTTGGGTAGGTGCTGGCCACTAATGTTACAAAATAGGTTTATAAAATGAATGTTTACAGCTAGTGGCACATGAAAATTTGCGCTATTAACCACATGCTCATACAGGGATGTTTGACGAGGATTTACGTAACTCTCTATAATCATAACAAATATGTAAGATATTGCAAATAACTGTGTACAACTGCAAGCAAAAACTGGCTGGTCTTGAACTAAAATACAGACATACAGAAATTTACAAATTTGCCTTTGTAAACTCTGTATACTTTAAATTACTTTCTTAAGACAAAACAACTGCAAACATTTAAAAGAAATAAAATTTTAGTTTCACTATTGATCAACTTTAAAAAAATAAATAATTCCGCCATTTTTTATATACAGTTATGTAGTATATTTGGACTCTTCACACAGTGCTGTCCACAGTACTGTGTGAAGCATAGACATGTTTGACGTGACTGAATCAAAACAGAAGGAAATTAAGCAATGTGAATTTAAAATGTTCAAATGAAGTGGACTTCAGTATTTAAACATTTAAATAAAACCTTGGAATGGGTATGTACCCTGGGGGGTAGTCCTGGAATAGGCCTATACCTTGCGTAGATTCTCTCTACTCCACCCAAGACTGGTGAGTGCTTTACCAATCCATTCTTCCGTTTCAGCGTGGAAACACTTCAGTTCAGTGATATCATTAATTACATCCATCACCATCTAGAATGAAACAAAAAGGAATAACAAATTACACAAACAATGCAATATCCCTAAATATTCATGTCGGCTGGCAACAAGATTTGTCATGCTTACAAAATGGCTGACGCATAAGATAATCTCTCAGACATTCTGTGTATATTTCTATGAAATTCTGGCCGTTAAATGTTTTTCATTGCAACAAATACACAGGGCAATAAAGTTGTGAACGGATGTTGTAAGGTAAACAATTGCGCAAAAAATATAAAATAGTGCCTACCCTATAGTCATAGTGGGGTAAATGTATAAATTAGAACCTGTCATTGACTAGTTTTTTAATGTGTTATTTGGAGATGTCTTACTCGTAAATTTCAAAACATGTATGCATACTTTACAACATGAGTGCGTAATAATACTGTGTGTGTGTTTCTTCTTCCGTTCTTCCGCCTATCCTCAGTGCACGGAGGACACAGGCAGTGGCTGGCAGGCGAACAGGAACAGTGCTTCTATGTACAGAGTGCAATTTTTTTAATTTATTTAACACAAATAACATGCAAATAACAGGAATATGTGCAGAGGAGCTTTGTGTGTAGATAGAATTTTGGGTATGTCAATGTCTAGTTATTGTTTTGAATGCATGTGTGCTTGCGTCTTCTTCTTCCATTTATGTCCATCTGTCGTATTGGTCGACACTTACTGACATGTACTATGTAGCGGAGAACAACGAGTTTTGTGCAGCTTGGGGTTTGGAGAAAGTAGAAACAAAGCATAAACAAAGTATAAGGTATACACTAAAGTATAAACAAAGTGCAAGGCAGCCTAACTCTAAGCATAGGCACAGCTGTATATGGAGCTGCCCATAAGCCATATGCCCCAGAGCACCCTAGTGGTACCCCAGGCCCATAACTAGTTGGTTAGATGTGGCTTGACTCCCTCACAATGAAGGTGCCAAGTGTGAGGGACTGGACAGTTTCTGGGGGCAGAACGTTCCAGTCAGTCACGGATGGTGGAGGGGGAGAAGGTGTTACTCCTACATTCAGTGCGACAGATGGATGCGCTGGTACTGCTGGCTTCGTCTGTTGCTGGTAGACAAGGGCTTGTTCATTACGAATTTGGTAGAGTTTGGCAAAGCGACGCAGTTCCTCTAGCGTTAGCCACTGGAGCTGTTGGAGTACGTCGCTGGCACTTGACTTGTGCTTTGAATTGATGTGTTTCTGTGTCTATTCGCCGGCTATTCAATAGACTGTCACTATGTTAGCATTGAGAACGAACCTGACAGCTCTCAGACTCCGCTGTGAGTCTGTGTGTCTATCTGTGTGCGTGTGCACGTATGTGTGTGCGTCAGTCATAGGGACTGCGGTCATGATATATTTTTATAAAACTGTAAACGTATGGGATACCGAAAATTGGGATGTCCTTAAAATGATGAATGATCAAACAAACATACTGCTCAATTATCGCCCATGCGGCAATACTTATTTAATGGCAATGCTTTGGGGTCCGAGAAAGTACGGGTAAAACAAAATATAGACACACAGTATAATTAGCACAGTTACAGGCGCACTGACAATATACGCAACTGACCTCACATTATACCCGCAGAAACTGGGAACAAAACAACAATAACAGCGAACCACCGTTACCACATTTTAGCGAACTATACTTGATTACCCAGGCTCCGTCATGTGGCGCCACTGTTTGTCACTCACACGAGAGCTTGGAGGCAGAGACGTTGAAGATGATTTGATCAATAGTTACCAGGGGCGGATCCAGACAGGATAGTCTAGGAGGCCCAAATACACTGCAAATGTCCCCCCCCCCGAAGCTCGCCAAAATACCAACCCTGAAGGCTCTCACAAAAACGTCCATTTGCAACCCACTCGAACCTCCCCAAAATTAACAACAATTGAAACTATCCAAAAACCTTTTATTGCACACCCCTTGAGACTTGCCCAAAATATCAACAATTGAGGCTCTCTAAACACTTAGCTCCATCTGCACCAGCCTTACGGAAACTCGCCAAAAAATGTCAAAGGCGTAGGGGGCAAATGCCCCATGCAGGCCCCTCTGGATCCGCATATATGTGGTTACCCCGGTTGAATCAGGTAGGTATATGGTTATATTTGTTTACATTGTAACAATTGGAGAATACGGTTTAGACGCATTCCAATGTTAACACATTGAACACAGTTGCTTTAGGATGCATTTAACTGTTTCTAAATGACCACCTGGGGACCTTTTTAGTATTGCGTGTGTGTGTTTATGTAGATCTATGACGATTACAAATTTTCTTGGTTTTTAAGAGTGTGTGTGTGTGTGTGTGTGTGTGTGTGTGTGTGTGTGTGTGTGTGTGTGTGTGTGTGTGTGTGTGTGTGTGTGTATGTGTGTACCACGTGTGTGTGTGCATGCGCACGCGCGTGTGTGTATGTCTGTGTTAATTGTAGTTTAATTTATGCAGCGTCAAAAATTAATGCTTTCTAGGCCTACTCCTGATCGCACTGGACATTAAGCAAAACCCAGGATCACACAGTCCCAAATTTCCATGTGGAATCTGCAACACATCAGTGAAATAGAAGGACAATAGAGGTATCGCATGCAACAGCTGCGATGTCTGGTTCCATGCCTCCCGCATGGGCAAGTGTGACAATATCTACCTCGCCATGCAGTCAGATATAATTATCTTGGCAGTGCTGCAGCTGTTGTCTACCACATTTTTCCAGGGAACTGTTTAGTTGCTTCCATCTCCGCCGACTCTGTCCACACCACCCACTCCTCACTGTACTTGACATCTCCAGAGCCTCTTCACTATCTGACTTCCAGAGCCAAGGCAACGTGTCAGCCCACATAGGACATCCCTCTCCCGATCCTGACCGATAAACTGCATCTATGTCCAACTGAAACTAAACTCCCCACTCAACACCTTCTCCAGCGATTCGTCCACCACCAGCGTGGCCGCAGCGCCGATATAGCAAACTCCTAGAACGGTGGCAATAAACTTCCAGAGTTTGAGGACATATAAGGCAGAGTTTTGGAAGCTGCTCCACAAACCCATATGTATTTCTAAGATCAGAAACACGACTCACACCGACCGGACTTAGCTGATGCGGAAGCCTTTCTACAATGAACTACTGAACTACAATGTTTTCGGGAAGAAGAGGCATTATGGCTACGGGGATGACCTGGTACCTGAAGCAGCTTCATCTGACATGAAATTCAAAAAGCCACCGCCATTGAGACTGGATCAGTCACCGTCTAGATACATATGGAGAAGAGGGATGATCAACTAGTAGTAATTTCCCTGTATCGCCCAGCAACCAGCGACAACCAGATGTCCGATCTGCTGATGGCCCTAGACGCCGCCCATCCCAAGAAGAACAACGATATCCAGATCGGGGGATCTAAACCTTGCTGATATTGACTGGGAGACCAACAACATTCAGGGAAACAGTTACCCACGGACTGTTAACCACCTCTTCCTGGACACGATCAACGATCGTGGACTCCACCAGACAAACCAAGAACCCACCAGAAGAAATGCCATTCTCGAACTGTTCCTGGCCAAGAGACCAAACCTCATCACCAGGATCACCGCCATCCCAGGCCTAGGCGATCGTGACATCGTCCTTACAGGCAGTCGCCTAAAAGTACCGAAAGTGAGCCAGCCCCATGCGCGTTTTGGATAACTTGTAGGCCACCTGACATACATACATACATACATGCATACATATACACACGCACACATGCACACACGCACACATGCACCCACGCACACACGCACACACGCACACACGCACACACGCACACACGCACACACGCACACACGCACACACACATACACACACACGTACACACACACACACATGTGATATGTTCTGTAGAGAGTAGAGACTGCAATGTCATTACGGCATGTCTTTCGTAATCACGTCTTTATGAAAGTACATGTGCTTTACAAGGCAAGAATAACGTTAGAGTTTAGATGTGTTAGCCATAAAGTAACCAGAACCCCAATCAGTGATGTATGTAACTGGCATTCTAAGATATTGGCAATTGAGCCAAGCTAAGTCACTCACCCGCCCACCCAATATCAGTCACTGAATGTAGTGGCGCACCTAATTAAGTCGGCAAACAATTGACAAAGGCCCACTGATATATATGTGCTAGCCTTACGATCGTGCATAAGAGTTCCTTATTTACCTGCACACTAGCGATCCACTGTCATGTGCAACTGTTCCGCGTCTATTCGCCAATCTGCGCACGACATGTATCTCAACAGCCAATGAGCGTCGGCAATACTGTAACGTGTTTGGAAATCAGTCACCCGTTAGCTTCGGTAACTGGACGTATCACGCGGAGCGCTATTTGGGGTCTCGTGACGGTCGCGAAAAACTTCGAGAAGGTTGTGCAAAAGGTAAGAGATATTTTAAGCAGTCTATTGTCATGAAATCTGCTCACATTGCCGTTGTAATGACTTCCATGGAGGGGCAGTATTGTGCGAAAAAAATGCTCATTGCTTGCTTGCTTGCTTACTTTTTACTTAGTTGGAATACTTGGTTGACGTGTCGCTTTAGCTGGTTGCCAGAGATCTCAATTTGTTCTTGAATATGCTAAAAGATGGCACTGTTGTTACTTCTCCAGGTAGTTTCTTCCGTGAGTCGATGGTACGATTGGCGAAAAAGGGGTTACGTATTTTTCGAAGTATGTTTATGTGGTGCCTACGTATGACGCTGTGAAATCGTTTTTCACCGTGTTCTTATAGGTTCCTGAAACACAGTTCTTTGGGCTTGGGGACGCTTGTTGACGGTTCGTTGTCACCAATTGTAGGCACAATGAAATACCTCTGACATGTAGAACAACATGATTGGAAAGTCAATTGGATATTATCCTGTTAGGCAAAGCGCCGCGCCCGAACAGTAATACAACGAAAGTCTTCCTCTTCGAATTAACCGACGTCGATATAAGGAAAAACTCAAGATTTGGTAATTTCAAAAGGGGACTGTCGTCGGGTACACCAATAAGTCCGGGTTGCAGACACAACTCACTTATTTCTGAAGATTCTACACATTCAAGTGTACATTATTTAAATATGTAAACTTTGTTATATAACGAATGACCAAACTATGGATTATCACTAGGAAACACGAAATTCCACAATTGTAGTAGTTCTGTGAACTGTTTCGTCGTCGTACGAACAGTTTACAGTTCGAACTGCCGTTGAAATATAAGCCAGTTATTTGCAGATATATGTCTGTAAGTTAGCGATATTGCGGTAGTATAGGGCCTGGTTTAGAAATGTACAATAGCAGTCCATTCATTGACCGACAAGAAATTTTCTGTATAAAGTTTTGCCCAGTCTTGATCTGTTTTGTGGCAAAACACAATATCATTCATTACAAATAAAAAAATGAAGATTGACTGTCATGATGGATAACAAAATTCATTAACCATATTAATTTTACTTCTGGATAAACAGGGAAGGTACCAACATGTCGCTCGTGCTTCTGGTCGTGGCGGCGGAGTGGCAATTGTGCATCGCCCTACATACACAACAAAATTGCAACCGAAATTATCTTTAACAACCATTGAACAACTCGGTTTGCAGTTCGTTAACCCGCACTGTATGAAATTCAACGTGTGGGTTGTCTACCACCCCCCCCCCGGTATCAAGTAAGACATCCGGGTTAACTTCGGACTTTTATATCGAACTCGAACACTTATTCAGCGAAGCGTCTATATCTGTCATACCCACCATCATTGTTGGGGATTTCAATATATACTTTAATAGCGAAACTAAATCTGAACCTCTACGTGATCTTCTTGAGTCGTTCAACCTGACTCGACATGTACTTTCACCTACGCACACTAGTGGACATATCCTGGATCTTGTCGTCAGTAACAGTAACAACAACCTCATCTCTGCCGTCACCGTTCTTCCAGACTCAATTTCTGATCATCATCGTATTGAAATTGCAGTAAACGCACTGGAGCCACCTTCTATGGTATCGACGACTGCAAAACGTAACTTTCGGGACACTGATAACTGTGTACCGAGAAACGAAATAAAATATGTTTGTGCTGATATGACGTAATGAATGCAATGCCTTGATACTGGAGAAAAACATTAAATTTTCAAGATCGTTTAGAAAACGCTAACAACAACACTATGTTTCGTCTGGCGAGATTTCTCGGTGGTCACAATTCTCAGCTACATCCGGAATTCAGCTCGGCAGTGGAAGGATGCGAACTATTTTTGCATTTTTTAATGACAAAATCGATAAATTGTTGTCAAGCTTACAAGTTTGCACATCAACTGATCTGGCTACATGTGATGGAAAGCAATATTTCGCAGATCCTATACATGTCTTCCATCCTACAACAGCCGAATAAATCACAACAATTTTTTCTACCACAAACAAAATTTGTGTGCTAGATCCTCTACCTGCAAATCAGCTGAAAGACAATGCCAGCAGTCTTGTGTCCATTGTAAATCTGATCACGAATGCATCTCTCGAAGACGCGGCCATGCCAACACTGCTTAAACAGGCTATTATCCGCCCTTTGTTGAAGAAGCCATCGCTTAACAAAGACGTCTTGAGTAACTATCGTCCAGTGAGTAATCTCACACATTTGTCTAAAGTAGTTGAGAAAGTAGTGGCGCTTAGAATATACACACACGTTTCTGATCAGGGAATGAATGACAGCTACCAATCGGCGTATCGAGAACATCATTCGAGGGAAACGGCTTTACTATACGATACCAATGCCATGAAATCAACCATGGACAACAAACAAGGCACATCACTGGTTCTCATCGCGTTCAGTGCAGCTTTTGAGAAAATTAACCATGCCATCTTAATTCGACGACTACGATTGCGCTACGGCTTAGTCGACAAAGCATTAGACTGGGTGGTCTCATTAGACTGGGTGGTCTCGTACCTGCAGGGGTGGACTCAGCGCGTCGTAATTTGTGAAGCATTTTCGGGTACAACTCCTA
>OZ023209.1:15311172-15328672 GCA_963995525.1 Escarpia spicata | reverse complement strand
TAAAGTATTTAAATTGAGTATATTAGCACACACGCACATACACACGCACACACACAAGCTCAAACAAACACACATACGCACGTACGCACACAAGCACCCCGCTACACACAACGCATTATATTTTAACCCGCATTATTGATATAGAAGACCGATTGACAATATTTACGGCTTGAGATAGTAGGTGCTAGGCAGCAGCGATACAAAAGTGGATTGACAAATTAATAGTTCTTACATGATTATTCAGAATAGCAGCATTCACGGACATGTACATAATTAACCCTTTAGGTACCGCCACGGCATTCGACGAATACGCTGGATTCGACACATCTATAAAATGAGAACATAATTCCCAAATATATCTTCATTGGCAAGTTGGAGGACGGGAAAAGAACATTAGGTAGAACACACCTTCGCTTCAAAGATGTATTATTATTATGTGAACATTCCGCAGGCGCAACATTCAAATCGCGAGCACTGTTTCTGGCTTATTAAACGCAATTTGCCTTTAGCATATTTATTCTAGTATAACAAATATTATATAAAACGAGAAAACATATAGCGCCGGTTTTACATACCGAATGAAACAAACTGTTGCAAACAGACAAATGTGTTTAGTGGCTATGCTTTATGCTGCTCGCGACAAGGAGTTGCACCTCACTGAGACAAGTGTTGGATGGCTGCACACTGCGCACCAATCAAGGGCCAGTAGAAGATATAGCCTCCTGCGTCACATGTATGTCACACAGAGAGACACCCAGCCACTACGGCCAGTAAAACCTGCACGCATCCCTCTTCTCTGGCCTGCTGTTGGTAGGTCCATATAATGTAGACATTTGAAATACATCAATTAGATATGAAGTTATGCACACTTAATAGCTAAGACACAGAGGAATCATTCGCTTGTTTGTATCCACACAGAAAACGACGCAGTTATATAATCATTTACAGCTCCAGACAAGTGCGGACATTCGTGGGAAATAGTCACCTGCCACATACAACACGAGGTTAACAGGTTAAGAACGCGTGCACCTTTTAACGAGGCGGGTCAAGCTGGGGCAAGAGTAAAGGAAATGCCGACCTTCCCCCAAACAAAGAGCACAAACTTTGAACAGGTAATTACAGTGTCTTATCATAGATCTAAAATCACGGCAGCAATGCGAAGCTGCTAAATACTGATTGACATTCTGCATAACGACACAAATAAAACATGTATTGATGGCAAAGCCGATGTCCTATAGTTCTTAATCGAATCCATCGGGAGCTCCATCTTTGCTACACACCCATTTCATGTAGGTGTGCATGTTGTTTGGATTAAAGGGCTTGATAGGTAATTGCACAAATCTTGAAAATAATGCGGTATCGCACAGGGAGCCATTGCGGACTTATCCGCATTTCCAGCGTTGTTCTTCTTTTGCGTCGCAGCCTCCATGCCGTCGTGAACACGTTTCCTCACAGAGCGCTGCCACTTTCATCTTTGTCTCGACGACCGGTGGTATTTCCGTGCTACACTCGCACACAAGAAGAGCCACAGGTCTGGTTGCTTATTCAGGCGCTTTTTAATAATCGAAATCTAAACCTGCACTTCTGACGACTGGAGCGAACGGTCCGGGTGTTTGCTGAAATTGCGAGTGCGCTATCTTTCTGGCTACCTACATTATATCAAATCCGATAGGTTTTTGGTAACCTGCTTATTCATTAAAATTATATGCTATCTTCGACCGCTAAAAGTTCCTGTTTATATTATGTGTGCCAAGCACAAAGAAGTGTGTAATTTATCACGATCATTCCACTTGAAACAACTCTATATTTAACCGGAAATCCGTGCAAAGTGGCACATTTGCATGTAGGTGCCCCCCACCCCCACCCCACCCCGCTGCACCGGGACAGTCCCTTAACGCCCACTTAGGCCAGTGCGGCTATGCGCAGAAAACAATTTCAGTATCAATAAGGCGGTAAAAACACCAACACCGCCTACCTGTCTACCTGTCTTGAATAACAACTGGATATCTATAGTTCAATATAACATATGCTGGCGTGGTATTGTGATAAGGTGTGGTAAAACATACTGGCTTTTCTTTGCAAAATTGCAATGATGTGATCTGCCCAGCATAAGCATGTACTACAGTCATTCCTTTTGCCTTACTGCTGGCAAATTTGCAAATACGATTAAAGTTCAAATACACGTTTCCTTTTAAAACGTATTTATCTATAAAGTAATTGAGTCGATTTTGTTATCGAAGAACGAGGGACAGTTTTGACGGTGCAGCACAATTCAAGGTCTTCGTGTCGGTGTTGTTATTGAAGAACGAGTGGTATTTTGACGGTGCAGCACTATCCAAATTCCTCGAATTGATGTACGTAGGCCTTGTAACACGGTAATGCGGGCAGTCTACTAAATTGTAAATACAGTTACAAATAATTGATAACATTTGCGATTGAGCTGACAACCTGATAAGTGTAACAGTGTCAATTTGTGAGACATAACTATGACGCGATTTTTTTTACATAACGACATTACGTCAAACGAATAACTTGTGTACCGTGAAGGTGAACCACAGACAGGTTGAAAGGACAATGGGTTTGCAGTCACTGACTCGACGTATATCGTATCATCGGGTCACCATGACACGGCGATGTTTGTGCAAAACATGTCTTTGCAAAGAGGTAATGCTATCTATAATCAAACACGCGGTTTCTCTGTGGGACTGGGTGTTCTACAATTAGCGAGTCCTATTATTCCTATTTTGAATGTAAATACACAATTACTAATACCCATATCACGCAGTCTTCACTTCACTTCACCGCCAGACCAGTGTGTTATTAGTCACACAGTTCTCTTTCCATGTGTCTCTCCAGTGAGTAAATTAACCACATAAAACAAAATGAAAAGACAAGTAATCGAGAAAATGCACAATTAATTCATCGTGTGTGTTGCAAAGGCAAAACCAATCTGGTGCAGTGTACTTTCAGACAAAAATACACGAAGAATGCTTTGTCAACACATCACCTATATGAGAGTGGCTCTTGGGTATTGTTAGTTCCCCCCACGGCTGCGGGCTGGGTGGCTCTTCAAGAGATCGTCCTAGATGTGCGAGTGTCGGTACCGACTTTCGTCTCGGTTTATGCTGTCCTTGGCTTTTCTAATCCTGGGACGTTCGCCGTACCATTTGTCCTTACTGGCGTTCACCGATCAACGTTAGATTGCGAACACTGAGTCGGGCTTATTAATAACAACTGCATGTGCAGTACACATTCAACATAGTAATTAAAGTATTAAGAATATGACACTAATAAATGAGGAACAGACTATGTCGGCTTAAGATCGTGTATACCATCGGCATACCAATAATAAAATATAGGTTGGAGTTGGTGGCGTAGACAAAGCAGCAACTACTGAGGTGGCACGTTTATGAGTAGAATTAAGTCCCGAGAATTGCAGGAGCAAAGAGAGTGAGTGATTTGAGGAAACAAATTTGGATTTAGTTGAGTTCAGAAAGAAGAATAATACGAGGCCATATGTAAGGAACATTATGATGGGAATCGCGGCAGGCCGACTATCAAAAGAACGGAAGCGATGAAACAGCAAGGCCGTAAGAAAAGGGGCAGACCATATTAGATTGTTTAAATAGGAAGTCTACACTTTGTCCCCATGGCTCCCTGTTCACATACTGACCACAGAAAACGGTAATGATTTCGCATAAGGGGATGTTATCCTAGAACCCCGAGTCGACCTGCCCTATGTCTTAATTGTACGGGTGTCTATCGCTGCCTGACCAGGACCTAATCATTCTGCTTGATCTCCACAGATTACAGCCGATCTACTGGACTCCGACCAATTGGACACCGACCTATTGCATACCGGTCAAGATGACCAACGTAGGCAGACTGGTCGTTGTGCTCGCGTACGTCGGCTTGACCATCCACTCGACGACCGCATCTGATCTCGTGAATGGTTTGACCTTCAGTGAGGAACTGACCAAGCTCGGGAACGAGGTGCTGGGAGTGGCGAAGATGCAGATTTGTCGATTTCCGTGGATTTCCTAGTTTTCTGTGTCCTTTAAAGTCTTCCTTGAAAACTACTTTTATTAGGTTTTCGTTTGGCATACGGCAGACATATCCAAACCACTGGAGGCTTCTATGCCTGATGAAATTTGAGATTGATTCAGGAGTGAATGTCTCATCTCTGAGCCGTAATCTGACACCTCTGACAGCCCGCAGGCAACGCATCTCAAAACCTTCAAGAGACTGCATCTCTTGCGATTATGGTGTCCAGGTTTCTGCACCATAGCTTGCTGTAGGCAGTATAGGGGCCCTCTATAATCTCTACTCGTAGTAAAGTGTTTTGTAAGATAATACTCACAAGAACAGAAGACACCGTTGATGGACACCTGTCAAAACATCAATATGGATTCAGGAGAAACAGGGGAACAATAGATGCTATCGCCATAGTGCGCCAAATCATAGAAAGAAAAGGCAAATGAACACCAGATCCCACTACATTTCAATGTTGTGGACTTCAGGGCCGCATTTGACATAATTTGGAGGGATGCTTTATGGAATATGCTGAGATTTAACTGGGATGGACCCCAAAATGACATCACTGATTGAGGCCATGTGCAAGAATGTCGAATATACTGTTACCATCAAATAGGAGTGAGGCAGGGCTGTCTGCTGTCCTGTTCAACTTGTTCCTTGAGTTTGTCATGGCTGTCCTGAAGAGCCTACCTAAGGAGTTCAAACTAAATACAGATCTCAATGTTGATATCAAGTATGCTGAAGACACAACACTAATATTTACCATATTCGAGAAACTACAACTTGCAACTGAAGAGCTTCAAGCAGCCTGTAACAAACTCGGTATGAACATTAATCTCTCTAAATGCAAAGTAATCACCTCATCAGACAAGAATATCATCCTGGAAAATGAAGAACTCGAGACTGTGAGAGAGTTCTGCTTTTTAGTCAGCGTAATACGTTCTACAGAGAGGGACGTTGACAGGCGAATAGCGTTAGCATCAGCAACCTTTGTTAGACTCAGAAACAACATTATTTTCAAACAGAGGCATCTCAATAAGAATGAAAGCCACACCATATGGGGCCCTTATATTGCCATCATCGTTTAAAATAGTGCATGTCTTAAAATCATTTCTGATTTCTAACATTTCTGATAAAACATACATATATATAGGATTTGTATTTATAATCGGTGAATTGTGTTTCATGGCGCTATTAAAAAAAGTTGTGAACCTTTGCTTTAAGATGACCATTAATGGTAAACTATCCGATAACAATGATTATCACCGCGTGTAAGCGGTGCCAGCCCCACAACTTTATACGTGCTTTCCGCCATGCTATGCATATAGTGCCAGCACTCATACTCTGGAGATCACATGGTGGAGCTCATAGTAAGAGCATCAATGTTGTTTAAATAAATTGCACTTTACAGTGGTCTTGATATGGCCAAAATCGGCCATGAACATATTATGCCCTCTCCAGAATTTAGCAGTGGTATCGGCGACTAGACTATCCTTAATAACAACGGATATATGATGGCCCAGGTATACAGCATCCTGGACACGGTACAACTCGCCATTGAAAACAACAGTTCTGTTGTCAGGTTTACAACTACGACCTTTAACAATCAGATATCTACTCTTAGAATCGCTCAAACTTACACTGTATTCTTCTGCATATATTTCTTGTGGGTGTTAGCAAAGTGAGGTCGTCTGCGTATCTGATTCCGCCCGCATAGTGGTTGCCTATGTGGCATTCAACAGCACTCTTATCTAAGTGTTCAAACAATCAATCCATATGACGTGTTGACGGTAACATGGGGTGACTTGGCGGGGTGACAAGTTATATTACGTGTCATGCTTGTAGGAAATCATCGACCAGCGTGGACAGATTTACAACGAGAAAGTCAACGGGGAGAAAACAGTTCAGAAAGTGAGTGAATCCACCATAATTTTACGAAAACATGACTTCCTTAGCGGGGACTAGACAGGGTGTGGATTCCGTTGCAAGGCGTTTTCTTTTCTCAATATACTCTTTACTTTAAATTGATACATGTTATGTTCTAGAAAAATGTCTTACTGAAATGAAGGGTTTCAGTGCACTGTGGCACCTAGGTAGACCTACTTGCAGTTACATTGATCAAATAAAACTTAAATTATTAATTAATTCTTTCGTTCGTTTGCTCCTTTGTTCTTTCGTTCGTTCGTTCGTTCGTTCGTTCATTCGTCAAGTTGTGGTTACGTTTTGGGAGGGGAGGATGCTTACGTTATCGGTCACAAGTTTCAGATAACAAATAGCGAGTCGGTAAGAACTGTCATTGCGTTACTGTTTTGTGCTGCCACCTGGCGAATGACAAATGAAATCACATTTTCTGTAAGCCAGTAGATCTCTGGGGAAACTGGCGGGTTTTACGATAATCGTTGTACAAGGTATGATTATCTAGATACATCAATGCGCTAATTTTGGAGCATTGTAACAATATCTCCTCCCGGGCGCCGAGGTTCTTTCGCCTCATTCTATGGTTGTCCTTGTAAGTTTTTACAAGGACAACAAAAACTAATTGCATAACAATAAATGGTGTGAAATTATGGACATGTTAGATGATAACATAAAGGTCTCTAACAATTACTATCTTTAAGAAGTTATATGTACATAAAACATATGAGAAGTATACATTATTACTGTACTTTTATAATTATATCCTTTTAATTGTGCTATTTTTGTATTAATCAATTACACAAATTTAGACAGATATACTAAAAGCGCTACACGAAGACTGTTTTTGTATCTCTTATTATTTTTAATGTATTAATTGTTACTGTATTGCATGTGTTAACTGGAATGGGGACAATGTTTAATACGTAGTACATTTGAACAGCCTCCATTTTCACAAATGTAAAGTATTGTTATTATAAACACATGTAAGAGTTGACTGTGAAAATAAATCATTCATTCATTCATCCATTCATCCATTCATCCATTCATCCATTCATCCATTCATCCATCCATCCATTCATCCATCCATCCATCCATTCACTCATTCATTCATCTTTGTTTCCTTGGACCGTTGGCCTCTGGTATTTCAATAAACACAACGATGGGCGTTGAATTACAGTCATTTACTAACGCGTTTGCGGTATGCTATGTATTTCTTGAGGGTCTTTCTTCTACCTGAGATATTTGAGTTGTGATTAACGCTCCAGATGACTCTGCTGATAACGAATGTATATGATAATAATAATAATAATAACACTTTTAAAGCGCAATGGTTCCAAGTGACCCCGTTCAAAGGCGCGGATACAAAGATAGTTCAAAAGAGTCAAGATTATAAAACATTAAATCATATCACTAATATCCAAGATCCAAAAACTTAGCCCCAAAAGTACATTAATTTCAGGTATAAAATACCGCAATTATTGTGTTACCTGACGCCACCACTGAGACAATGACAATGCCTCGTTTACATTAGACCTAGAGTCAAAACGTTACAATGCAGTGCAAATTAAATGTAAAAAAATCACAATACATATCGTGACACATATATCACGACACATGTCACGATACATATCGTTTCGTGGTTTATTGGATCGATAAAGTCCTGAATACAGTTTCCGAAATGTGATTTCAACAAACTTAGGCCTACATAGTTTTTATTAAGCCGACTGCACTTTTTCAAATTGTTCACGCGTTACAGAATTGAACACCGGGGAGCCTGACTGATTGTCTTGAGGAGGGGAAACACATTGGCAAGTTGTCTTTATATGCAACATCTGCTGACGTTGGCGATTATAATCATGTTCAGGGTAAATGTATCACACCGTTTGTCATTTGACGACAGCGTCAGGCTGCCGTTTGTCTTACGTATATGGATGTCATTACTACAGGTGGCCAAAAGTATGTCGAGTAAGTTCAGCGACGCGTTTAATGCGCTGGATAGCATTGCGGAAGCTGTTCTAGCGGACTACGACAAGGGAAACTTAAATCGAGTTGGCATCAAAAAGTGCTGCCATATCAAAGACAGTGAAACGGAATACAACTTTCTCTACAAGAAGCGGGTGAGTGCAAATTTGATAAACCAACTCTAAGATTGTTAGTCGTCATACTGGCAGTGGTTTCTGTGTATCGCAACTGGTCAATGAATAAGGCGCCCTCACATTTGCGGAGAAGAATACGTTTCTTTGAAACGTTAAAGGGAGCCGGTCGGTTTCTATACCCGGAATTAGTCAGCGTAGTAATTTGTTACAGGACGCTTGCTGTGTTGGATGTTAAAAGGAAAGGAAATTGTTGAACATCAAAGGATGTTGCCTTTAAACCAACCAGTGGTTCTTTTGAAACTGGATGTTTTGTTTACCATTTGAACATGCTACGGGGCGAAAGGTATTATATTTAATATTGTTTTAACATATTATGTTAATTAATAAATAAATAAACGTACACCGGGTGTCTGAATTAGAAACCGGGTAGCGATCATGACTAGCTATCAGGCTAATTAATAAAATAGGAGTAAAGTTTTATTAGTTAATACAAACCGTGCATTCGAAACTGAGGCGTCAGTGCAAACATTTTGATTGTGTGTTCAAATCCTTTCAGGGACGTTAATTTCGTTATGTTCTTTTACCTTAATATCCTTTTTATTTTTTACAATGCTGCTTTGTAAATTAATAATGACTTAATTTCGCTATCGAAAACTTACGTAATATATAACTGTAGTAATAATTTTATACATATAGTTTAAGATTCAATGCAAAGCAGTGATTCCATCTGACGGCAATTTGAACATTACAAATGCGAGTGATATGTCTGTTTCCCTGGCGAGTGAGAGTCAAATATACGATACTACGTTTGACATACCACTTACGCTCATTTAATAATTAGTCAGGTGGCTTTATCAGGCGTTAGCGTTACAGACACCGTCTAACGGCGTGATTGACATGTGTCAACTGATTGACCACAGGTAGACTTGCAGCGTCTGTGCTACCGTGTAGCGGCTGAATCGTCGGAGTCCGAACAAGTACCGACTTCCGTGAACCTACTCGATACGTTCCGTACTAATTTCGGCAATATAAGGCACCTGAAGGTATTGTGCAAGATGTATTGTGGCTGGATGAATGTATCGGTCACACGCGTACGTGCAAAATGTATTGTAGCTGGATGATTGTATCGGTCACACGCGTACGTGCAAGATGTATTGTGGCTGGATGATTGTATAGGTCACACGCGTACGTGCAAGATGTATTGTAGCTGGATGATTGTATCGGTCACACGCCTACGTGCAAGATGTATTGTAGCTGGATGATTGTATCGGTCAGACGCGAACATTGTAACTATGGATAACATAGAATTGAGTGTGTGTGTGTGTGTGTGTGTGTGTGTGTGTGTGTGTGTGTGTGTGTGTGTGTGTGTGTGTGTGTGTGTGTGTGTGTGTATGTGTGTATGTGTGTGTGTATGTATGTTTGTATGTATGTGTGTGTGTGCGTGCGTGCGTGCGTGCGTGCGTGCATGCATGCGTTCGTGTATGTATGTATGTGGGTGTGCCTGTTTGCATGCGTGCGTGCGTGTGTGCGTGTGTGCGTGCGTGCGTGCGTACATACGTGTGTGTCCGTGTATGCGTGAGTGGGTGCCGACGTGTGTATGTGCGTGCTTAGGTGTGTTTTTGAATCATACGCTGTTAATCTCTCAAACGATTTTGTTATAACCACACACACCAGCTATTATGTTATAACCACACACACCAACTATTATATTATAACCACACACACCAACTATTATATTATAACCACACTCACCGACTATTATGTTATAACCACACACACCAATTATTATGTTATAACCACACTCACCAACTATTATGTTATAACCACACACACCAACTATTATGTTATAACCACATACACCAACTATTATGTTATAACCACACACACCAACTATTATGTTATAACCACACACACCAACTATTATTTCGTTGCCAACTGTTGACATTGTGTGTTTTATATCCTCATTGTTCTTATCGTTTTATTGTTTAATTATTTATATGTTTTCTTTCAGTTACTAGTCCTGTTACTCGGTCCAGTGGATCTGCTGGAATCTGAATAAATACAATGCAATTCCTTTCCACAATGCCGTCGAGGTAAGAACTGGACTGGTCTGTTTCAGTGGCAGTACTTCGGCACAGAAGACGGGCTCATAGTGACATACCCGGCGAGACGAAGTGGCGCATGTGGCGCTTACGACCCACGCTTCAGGTAATGTGCTCTTCTCCTTCGGTTAAATATTACGTGTAAAGGCCGGAATACACGGTCCGACTAGACCAGACTAGATCAGACTCACCCGACTGCAGTGTACTACACCGATTGTCACTGACTGAGTCATATTTGAAGCCGGCGTGATGTCACAATCACGTACATTTGAACATTTTCGACTATGTCCGATGTGTGTATGTAATCGGGTTTAGTCTGTGTCAGACTGACGCAAAGTTAGTGGAACATTTTCAAGTTTTAAGTAATATATATATATTATGACGCCATGCCGGCTTCAAGTATGCCTCAGTCGGTGTCAGTCGTTATAGTGGATACACTGCAGTCGGAGTGAGTCTGATCTGGTCTGGTCTGTCCGGGTCGGTCAAAAACAGCAGTGTATCTCGGCCAACGACGGTCACACCGTTGACGTCTTCCTAGCCACAGTCCACGTCTCACGATTTCTCACGAAATCATCCCTTTTTAATATTACACTATCCAGATTAATTTGGATTGGTTTCCGCCGACTGTCATCACTAAGGGCCTAAAAAGACCCTCTCCCATGTCTATTAGCAATTTTGGTAGCGACACATGAGATTGTGTCATACTGTGTATAATTTAACACTTTGACCTTTTTCACCCAATCTTCTGCGTTTTCTATTAGAAGAGAATGTTCTTTTTATGCTGTGTAGTTCGTGTATGGCACAGCTCCCCCCCCCCCCCCCCCCAACTACCGTCTCTGGATCCGCATCTGGTCGGTGATACGGCGGCGGTTTTTTGCATTATTGAAAACGCAAGTATTCTGTTTAATGGCGTATGTTACTTATGAGCGCGTTATCTTTGTGGTGTCGTGTTATTACCCGTTGCCCCAGTGTCCAAAACTTCACTGCGCATTACCCCGTAGCTGACGTGTTTACAGACCCTGGTACGTGGAGACGTCCACGCCATTGCCCAAGGACATCGTTATCATCATCGACCGGTCAGAATCCATGCAAGACGACAACAAGCTGACCATAGCCAAGGAGGCGGCCAAGACGGTCATTGGAACACTCAACCCCAACGATAGGGTAGGTACAGCAACAGGGTAGGTATGGCAACAGGATTGATAGAGCAACAGGGTACGTACAACAACAGGGTAGGTACGGCAACAGGGTAGATACGGTAACAGGGTAGATACGACAACAGGGTAGGTACAGTAATAGGGTAGGTACAGCAACAAGGTAGGCACGGCAACAGGGTAGGTGCAACAACATAATAGGGACACCAACAGGGTAGAAACATCAACGGGGTAGATACAGTAACAGGGTAGGCACAGCAACAGGGTAGGTACAGCAACAGGGTAGGTACGGCAACAGGATAGGTACAACAACAGGGTAGGTACAGCAACAGGGTAGGCACAGCAACAGGGTAGGTACAGCAACAGGGTAGGTACGGCAACAGGATAGTTACAGCAACAGGATAGGTACGGCAACAGGGTAGGTACCGCAACAGGGTAGGTACGGCAACAGGGTAGGTACGGCAACAGGATAGGTACGGCAAAAGGGTAGGTACGGCAACAGGGTAGGTACAGCAACTGGGTAGGTACGGCAACAGGGTAGGTACAGCAACAGGGTAGGTACGGCAACAGGGTAGGTACAGCAACAGGGTAGGTACGGCAACAGGATAGGTACGGCAACAGGATAGGTACGGGAACAGGGTAGGTACGGGAACAGGGTAGGTACGGAAACAGGGTAGGTACGGCAACAGGGTAGGTACAGCAACAGGGTAGGTACGGCAACAGGATAGGTACGGCAACAGGGTAGGTACGGCAACAGGGTAGGTACAACCACAACGACAGGTTAGGTGCAGCGGGAATATAGTCAGGCTGCCCGAGAAGTGTAAACTTATCGTGCTGGTAGCCTAATAGACCAAGCTGCATATAGTGTACTACCAAATAAGTAATATTACATATATAATGGCTATACAGTTGAATTAATTGAATTAGCTTCCGGTTAAGGAATTAGTTAAATTTAAGTTACAGTTGATTATCGTAATACAATAATTAAAGAGCGAATGCGTTACAACATGCAATTCTATTCAATCTGTTTAATTTAGTTGTCGATTTACATACGTACCATCGTGCTCTCTACTGTACAGATAGGCGTGGTGACGTATTTCGAGGGTTCTGTCAATATGCTCTCCGGCTGCTACAGCCTGGAGCTCGCCTACGCTACAGCTCACAACAAGAAGGCGTTGAAAGCATACGTAGACGGTATCACGGCAGACTTCAGCAAGAATTACATAGGCTCTCTCGAGAAAGCATTCAAGTTGTTCGGAGACAGTGAGAAACTCGCAGGAAATCGACGTAAGTAGGAAAGGCTGGTAGACTGGACCCTTTGGTCAAAAGTTCGTCCACTATCATAGGGATTTTGATATTCCCTGCAGTCAAACCAACGATGCTAATATTGTGATGTGCGCCCGATAGGTGCGAATCCAAACTGGTGAGCCATAATGCTGTGTTTTGGCAATTACAAAACTATTGGTGTGTCTGACAAACACAATATTTTCATTAAATAGCCGTAACTAGCACATACAATGGGGCTCTTTTATAACACATTTGATTCTAAAACTGCAGGTACAGTTCATACAGCGAAGACAATCACTACGACAATAAAATTGTAATTATCTGGCAACATTTCAATGTTTATAAACGTATGTCTTTAAAAATAATGAAACAATTGCCAGTTTTGTAAGATCGTATTGATAGCCGTATCTGGGAAAACAAACTGTACAAACTAAACGAATAAAGATAATTATATCAAATAAAACAACATCAGTTAGTCCTCATTAATTATGCGCAAGTACTTCGATTGCATATTGAGCCAGTACAACAACAGCCAGGTAGCGGCAAGAAATTCCTAAAAACCAAAATGGCGCAGCAATACAATTGTATATATGGCATTATAATGTAACAGAGCGCTTATGTTCTGCACTTGTCACGTTGACGTAGCTGTAATAATTTATCATTGTATTGATAATCCTGTGCAGAGAAAGCCATCCTGTTTCTGGCCGACGGGGTTGGTTCGACAACAGATGTGGTCATTTTGACTAAAATCAGAGAGTTTAACGGAAAACTCAAAAACGAGGTTGTCATGCTGACGTACGGAATTGGAAGTAAGTGTGAAAAAGATTAATTTATATGTAAGAGGTCTTGTAACACGCACAACATTTGTATCACGTGTTGTATTTGATGTTACTGGAAATATACAGATAAATACATTCTTGGGTGCATTCCGACATCATGCACGGCGTTTCATCTTCACACGGTGCAATCATGCAATCAGAATCTTCATGTTCAGTTTTATTTGTCATAAACTATCATGTCGTGTCGTGTCGTGTCGTGTCGTGTCGTATCGTGTATGTGTAAGTATGTATGTACGTGTGTGTGTGTGTGTGTGTGTGTGTGTGTGTGTGTGTGTGTGTGTGTGTGTGTGTGTGTGTGTGTGTGTGTGTGTGTGTGTGTTTGTGCGAACGCGAGTGAGTGAGTATGTGTATGGGGGGTGTGCTCATGTCAGTGCCTATTGCCTGCATGCGTGCCCGTGTGTGTTTACAAAGTATCTAATTACAGTAGAGTAGCACTTAATGCTTAGTGGAGGGTATGACATCAAACGCGCTTTGAACCGGCTCTAACGTTATATATGAACTTGCCTTTCACCTTTTGATATGAATATGGGAGAGATACACATATACGCATTAACCATACCGGTAGTAGCAACGGTATCGACGATATTTACCACTTGATAAAGGTTGCCATTATAATTGCTATAAATCGAAAGTAACCTACATTTGTTAGTTCTTAGACTGTCCTACGTCATTGTAGATCTAGATCCGAAAGCCAAACTTCTTTTCATGGCAATGGCAAACCAGACAGAATCGGATCCAACGAAAGGCGATATTAAGGTTGGTGTATGTTCTTTTTGCCAACATTTTAACGCATTCAGTGGTGTCTTACAGGGAGACATTTTGTTTCTCTACCTGAAATTAGCCAGCGTAATAGTCTGTTACAGGATGTCCGCTGTGTTGAACGTGGGAAAATGGGAAATTGTTGAACAACAAAGGTTACCGCGGTTAACTCAGCCCGTCTCGGCAGTATTGTCAATGAAACTTGTTTTGAAACTGGATGTTTTGTTGACCATTTGAACATACTCCGGGATCGTATCTGTCAAATTGCAACCGTTGTTACGAACTTACGAAACACAGTTTGGCGGCAGACATACATTCAACATATTTATTATAGTTTTAAGAACATTATTGAAATAATATAATAAATAAATGAAGAAATAGGAACATAATTCCTCCTTTAACATGCAACCATGCAGCTCTCACACACGCTTTAACATATAACCATGTAGCTCTCACCCCCACTCTTTAACATACAACCATGTAGCTCTCACCCCCACTCTTTAATCATACAACCATGTAGCTCTCACCCCCACTCTTTAACATACAACCATGTAGCTCTCACACCCACTCTTTATTACACAACTGTGTAGCTCTCACCCCCACTCTTTAACATACAACCATGTAGCTCTCACCCCCACTCTTTAATCATACAACCATGTAGCTCTCACCCCCACTCTTTAACATACAACCATGTAGGTCTCACACCCACTCTTTATTATACAACTTTGTAGCTCTCACCCCCACTCTTTAACATACAATCATGTAACTCTCACCCCCACTCTTTAATCATACAACCATGTAGCTTTCACCCCCATTCTTTAACATACAACCATGTAGGTCTCACACCCACTCTTTATTATACAACTTTGTAGTTCTCACCCCCACTCTTTAACATACAACCATGTAACTCTCACCCCCACTCTTTAACATATAACAAACAACCATGTAGCTCTCACCCCCACTCTTTAACATACAGCCATTTAGCTCTCACCCCACTCTTTAACATATAACCATGTAGCTCTCACGCCCACTCTTTTCTTTCCGTTTAATCTCACAATGAGTCATTTTCAATTAATGTGCGTTTTGCGCTGACCATATCCGCAACAAACTTTGTACAATTCTTTGGTGTTTTCTTTCTCTCGAAATTAATGTTTGTTTTAATTCAAGCAGAGAAGATGGTTGTTTTTGGTCCGCTTTTCTGAACTTTGCACAAAGCTAAATTGAATGTGATGTGATCTAGTGACGTTTGACGTTAAAGCAATGACCACAATTGTTAGTGGTTTTTGTTATTATTCAGTAGATCTTTATTTTCCCTGGTGTCCCCATCTATTCGCCCGTGAAACGTTGACATTCTAAAACTTCAAGTAATAAGCATCACTGTATTGGAGAATAGCTCGGCTAACCACAGGTTCCTGGAATTGCTGTATAAAGATGGGTACAACCGACCATTCAAGACCGTAAATGGGATTCAACGATTTTCCTGCCAATAATTACAACCCTGGCTTGAAAGGATGATCCTGGATAACGGTATAGTCCAGTCAATCTATGCCCAAAATAGGGTCAACCTCAAACAAATTGTAATAGTAATTATGGCGGGGTTTTAGTTAGTATTATATGTCTACATTACCAGAAAAAAGTCCACCGAAATCCACGTGGTGGAATATTGTCATTTTTTACAACAATGACAAGTGATCAAAAGTCGCTGCCAGTGACGGTTTGGCTTAGTGAAATGTAGGGGTAGGCAATATTTACGCTGTGATATATATTTTCTTGGCATATTTCATACACATTTTGCATACCATTGGCAAGATAATAGATTAATCTAACCAGCGATGTATAACAAGTAAAAATTCGTTGAATATTAATGTGAACAATCGTTTTTAAACACAGTGAATCCCGATTTTTAGCCGCTATGAGGGGAGTAGCGTTGCGATCTAACGTTGACATAGTCCATTTGCAATTGAATAAATAGATACTCTGTTGTATAATGTTTTTTGTGGATTTTCTATCCCACGATGTCCCTGAAGTAATTAAGCTTGGTTGTCCTCAACCTAGGGCATTTTTTCAAATATGCAAATCAGTGCCATCATTACTGAAATACATATTTTCTTCAATAGCTTGCAACTATGCATGGTGTGGTGTAAAAACATGGGTTTTAGAAGTCAGAGGTTTCAAATATTTTACGTTTGATCTTCTCCGACTTTCGGATCAGTCATTTTTAAAGATGGCGTTCGACAAAACAAATTTCACAATATCTTACCACATATGTCACACATGTCTGTGTTAATGTGTAGAATTGTGATCAGCAATTTCAAATACGTTACACATGACCTTTGCTAACATTCACATATCCGCCATTTTTCAAGATGGCGCCCATCAAAACCACTTAAAGACCTACATCACCTAGAGCCGTAATGTTGATGCCAAAAGATATATTTTCAGGTGGGATGATTTCAAATATATTACGTACGCATCGTCCACAGTCGTGAGAGCGTTACAACACCCATCCCCAGCTGTGCACGTGCAATAGATGGTACATTACATATTATTGCCGAGGTAACTGCAACCATCAGTGCTGCATGCCTTGCTCTCTGCTTTCCAATCACAGCTTATGACATCAGTCAGACTTGGAGGATCCGAGGGTCCAATGCCAAAGCTGGGTGACGGGATACCGTGTTTCACCCACACAAACATTATCGTCAGAAATTAAAAATGTTCCACCACGTGAATTTCTGTGGACTTTTTATGTAATAATGCAGACATACAGTGCTAACTAAAAACGCCGTAATGATTGCTATTACAATTTGTTTGAGGCTAAACCATAGATTGACTGGACTAGTACAGACAAGGTGGCTTAACATGTTATTTTATTGCACCACTCATCCGTACACGTCCCTATTTTGCATGTAATTACAGCCGCTTTAACTGCATTTCGATGAGTCATGCTGTAAGTCTATCCTCTGTTTGCCAGAGAGGGAGGTTCACCGAAATAGCGCTGTCAGAGAGTCTAAAAGTTCGTCTCGGCACCTACTACAACATATTCAGCATGCTCAGCAACGAATCGACGCCCGTCATCTCGGCTCCTTACATTGACTACTCCGGACTTGGTGAGAACCGATTGATAGGAACAGGAGTGTTGCGCAACGAAACGGTTACATACATGCACTCGTTTGTGAAACATGTACTTGTTGCACGCGTCCTACTTCTTTGCTTGTCACATTCTCACCAACGTCTGTACCATGCATTGTACTTTAAGAAGGTCTTTCTTCTGAACGTCTGTGAGTTGCATTACCTGTAAAGCTACCATGTCT
>OZ023209.1:15181172-15306172 GCA_963995525.1 Escarpia spicata | reverse complement strand
TATCTTGTCGATGAGGTTTCTGGTTTATTAATTATCACATTAACAAGCATCAAGTAGTCTAGGAAAGCTAGTGTTTGAATAAATAACGTTTATGATATAAAATAATATATCAAGCCGTAATTTATGAAACCCGTTATCACGTTTCGTCGGCCGGTAACACAGCCATCAATATTTGACATGGACGAGATAAAACAAAAATAACACTCAATGATTTATTATAAAGTAGCAACAGTTTCCATCCACCTGACGGAATAACATGGTAGCTATAAGCGACTTATTAATATGCATATTTTAGGGTTGGCAATTGATACATCACGTTTAACTATGCACACATGTAACCTTCGTGTCGCTTTTAATGTGTACTATGATGTTTTGTTTTTATGAAAATCCTAGGAAAGACGTATAGCGTTGCCAACATGCGTATGCAACAATTACGACACATGGTATTTGGCATCGCTATGCGTGTTGGTTACATTGCATTAGTTACGTAATCGTCGTCAAAGATTTTATTTCAAACCCATGAGGAACTTCGTAAAAATTCAAATGCTTGTCTTAGTGTCCTAGATAAACAACTGTTTATGATGAGCTAAAAAATCAACTTATATAATTCCAAAAAAATACGCCTACAACAGCGCAACATCAATGCAACATATGTCGTGATTTCATCAACTGCTGTTTTCCTGCTTTCCAGAATCATCTGTAGTGAAATTTACTGGATCAGCTTTTATGGACCCCAACAAATATTTCAACATCGAGGAGAACGAAAGAACTGTGCCAAAATACGAGGATTACATGTCGGGGAAAGCCGTTGCGGGCAACAACATTAAGGTAGGAATTGCCGTTGACACACTACAGGACACTACACTACACTACACTACAATACAATACAATACACTACACTACACTACACTACACTACACTACACTACACTACACTACACTACACTACACTACACTACACTACACTACACTACACTACACTACTCTACATTACACTGCACTGCACTGCACTGCACTGCACTGCACTAGAATACACTATACGACACTTCACTACACTATAATACACTATACACTACACTAGACTACACTACACTACACTACACTACACTAGAACACACTACACGTCACTACAATACACTACACTTCACTACACTAGATATACTACACTAGATGCACTACACTAGATACACTACACAACACTAGATTACATGACAATTCACTACACTAGATTACACTACACTACAATAGAATACACTACACGACACTAGACTACACTAGACTACACTACATTACACTACACTATATTACACTACACTAAGCTATATTATTCTACACTACACTACATTACAATATACTAGATTACACTACACTACACTAGACTACACTACACAACACTTCACTACATTGCACCACACCACATTACACTACGCCATACTACACTACAGTACGCCATACTACACTACAGTACACTATAATAGACTACACTACACTGTGATACTCACACTACACAACACTACACTACACCACACTAGACTACATTACACTACACTACACTACAATACAATACACTACACTACTCTACACTACACTGCACTGCACTGCACTGCACTAGAATACACTATACGACACTTCACTACACTAGAATACACTATACACTACACTAGACTACACTAGACTACACTACACTATACTACACTACACTAGAACACACTACACGACACTACAATACACTACACTTCACTACACTAGATATACTACACTAGATGCACTACACTAGATACATTACACAACACTAGATTACATGACAATTAACTACACTAGATTACACTACACTACAATATAATACACTACACGACACTAGACTACACTAGACTACACTACATTACACTACACTATATTACACTACACTAAGCTATATTATTCTACACTACACTACATTACAATATACTATATTACACTACACTACACTAGACTACACTTCACAACACTTCACTACATTGCACCACACCACACTACACTACACTACACTACACTACACTACACTACACTACACTACACTACACTACACTACACTACACTACACCACACCACACCACACCACACCACACCACACCACTCTACACCACACCTAGACTTCACTACACAACACAACACAACACAACACAACACAACACAACACAACACAACACAACACAACACAACACAACACAACACAACACAACACTACACTACACTACACTACACAGCACTACACTACAGTACACAACACTACACTACAATACACTACGGCTCACTACAGCACACTACACTACGCTACGCCATACTACACTACAGTACACTATAATATTCTACACTACACTGTGATACTCACACTACACAACACTACACTACACCACACTAGACTACATTACACTACACAACACTGCACTACACTACATTACACTATACTACACTACACTATACTACACTATGTAATAGTGCACCGCACCGCACCGCACCGCACCGCACCGCACCGCACCGCACCGCACCGCACCGCACCGCACCGCACCGCACCGCACCGCACCGCACCGCACCGCACTACTATATATAATAATAATTATATAATCGTTATGACCACTGTGAATTAAATTACTAATGCGAAATTACATCTCCTATATCAAACAACCCCGCATACAGTTGCCACTTTGCCTGATGGTTAAGTCATCAAGATCATCTTTCGGGCCATAATTTCAACAAAACATACCACGGAATGTCAAAACGCTCCACGTGTAAGGCATCCATTTTTGATGGTTTGACGGAGCTTTTGCTAGGCAATAGGTCACGTTATGGATATATCAATTCACTAGGCGTGTGGTATCAAAGTAAAAGGGTACATCTACGATTGGCATTCCCCAGTACTCGAAGACTGGTGGAGTAGTACACACAATCGGAAGCTCCATCAATCTATTCGAATCATTCCGCTTGTGTCTCGTACGATTACAGTGCGATGCTATTGACAAATGTACATTTTTCTATCAATATCTTTGAATAATTACGGAAGTTGTTGAGTGAATGTCATCTTTTATCACAGATTTTTTTACCGTGTATATTGTTTACAGGATGGGGTACGTCAGTCTGTTGCACTGAGCGAAGAACTCGATACAGTGTGGAAGTCTCGGGGAGGATCGTTCTGGCGTTACGTCGGTTTCATCACCGGTGTCATGAGGATGTATCCCGGTCCAATATTTGCTACCAACTACGATCACACCGTTCGAACATGGTAAGTGCTTGTGTGTATGTGCGTGCATGTGTGTGTGTGTGTGTGTGTGTGTGTGTGTGTGTGTGTGCGTGCGTGCGTGTGTGTCTAATGTATATACTCTCAATAAAAGGTCGATTACACTCGGGAGTCAGTGTCACAACAGACGGAAATTCAGAAAAAGATGCCCCAGCTAGAATCAGTAATCCAGACCTGCCTACCCCGAAAACTTCCTGTCAGTAATCCATCTTCCTATTTACACTGATTTTCAGGAATATAGGCCTGCTGTCAATAATAAAACATAATTGTCTCTAATAAACTATGAGATGTTTTGAAGCGTTCATTTAACAAGGTAAGGTAGATGTTCATAACCAGCCATTGGTAGAAATCAAAGGTGAACAAACGTAACTGTAATGCAAATGCGTCTATACACATTGTAATTCTGATGTCATATAAATTTCAAAAACAGCATGCTGACAAAACCAGATTATAACAATGCGCCACTGTCTATTTGTGGTGTCATTAGGATTAATATTAGCAGCCGGTATACATAGGGCCAGGCTATAGACTACACAGTGTAGTAGCTTGACTAGATCAAAGTCTCAGTTTGGGATGTAAAAGAACCACTGAGGACGACAAGTACCCTGGCAGTGACCACCCTCAGTGCCAGCATAGAAAGGTCGAGCTGGCGATAATGTTCTGAAAAAGGCTGACTAGTTGAATGAGACCTCATAAGATCCATAACCACACTATATACAGACTAGTCAGTTAATAGAACGTTGCCGAGTGCTGGAAACAATTAGAACTACAAAGTCAAAGACAAACACAAAGTCGTGCCGGGGGACGGCAAAACCATTACGTTACGCTAGTCGTCGACAGACATCGTCTAGTCTACTCAACTCTAGTATACACACATATCCCTGTAAATGATAGACTAGACTCAACAAATACACTAACTTAGTCTTAGTGCAGTCAGTTGGGCTGACACTACAACGTAATCAGTACCTGCAATTATCCCGGCCACCATGTCATGAGAAATAGGAAAATAAATGTTGCGTATACGACAGCATGTAAAGCCGACCCCCTTCCATAAACTTGACAATACGGGCCATGTTTGCGTGCATGCTGTTATAAACGTTTGCAGCATACGTTTCTTCTTGACTGGTAGTGGTGCCATTTCGATCCCCGCCATCATTTCGTGCAGCGTGAGTCATGAATTCTTCTTGTTTGAGCGCCATGAGCGCGGATATGCGAATTTATCGTAACCATGTTTCCTATTGGTCAGATTACGACCAGAAGCAGCGAATGAAAAACGATGTCACAACAAGCAGCGTATATATGCTGCCACCTGTTGAATAAAGAGACGCTAAATTTGAGGAGCACGGAAATGGTTGACGACGAAAGAATCCGTAATATTTTCATTCCTCTCCGTAATAACGTAATTTGAGGTGTATTTCCGGAATTATTCCGGATAATCCGGAATGGTAGACAGGTCTGGTAATCCAGCCACAATTGTGCAATGCTGAAGAACATATGGCAGAAAGTTGATTAACTAGGAAACAAAACAACGACTGTACAGTTATTAAGTTCTCAATATATTCCTAAGGTTTCTGGAAGATTCAAATGACAATAATATTTGCTCTGAAGCTTGACACATTTAGGCCTGTGGTATCCGCAGAAGATTCGTGATGACCAACAAAGAGTTCAACCGAAAACCAAACAAAGCGTCCATGACAACACATATAAAGTGACCGTGATTGAGATTGGCTAGGACACATGTTCCGAATGTCCCCTAATGCATTGTTACGACAGTCTTACGCTGGCAGCAGCTGATAGAAAGAGAAGGAGTCGCCTACGACAACAGACAAGACAGAGAACAGACCGTCGTATTAGTGATATACAGGACAATCTCTTAGTGGACTTACCATCCCTTCTGAGGTGTTAATCACCTATAAGCGCCCTAACCTTGTCATTGTCTTGTATGCCACACTGATCGAAAGTATAAACATTAAACGGCGTAAAGTTAGAATAAACGTGTATTGACATGCACCCTTTTCAAATGCAAAGATGAGCCACATTGGTTTGACCTGAGATTAATTGAAATAGTCACTGATCACCAACAGGCCAACAGACCGCAGACTAACACCAGTTAGCGTAGCGAGTGTGCATTCTAAGGCACGGATAGGATCGAGTGGCAGTTAGTGATCGAAGATGAAGTGAACACCATATTCGGGTTGCTGAACATTTTATTGTGTTTCATACACAAGCTGATTTCATCACCCAGCAATACACGGCATGAAACATAAGTCATGGGTAAGATGTTCTTCGCGGGATTCTAACGTTCACATAGCAATAAGCGGAAACTTCTTTTTCGAGTAAATCCTTGAAACCAAGCTCAGAAGCGCATCGAGACAAAAGGCGTGGTCAATCTCAAAATCGATAAGCAATAATAAAGTTGTCGACAGATTAATGGATGGATAACACAAGCGCCGTGTTAGCCTGCACTAGTGATTGTCTGTGTTGTAGGTATCAGAGCGCGCTGGCTCACCGGAGTGTCACCGTGCTGACCCCGCCCTACGTCGACGCCCAGGGCAACGGTATTGTCCTCAGTCTCTGCCGGGCGCTCTACAGAAGCAGGTTTGTCCTGGATAAAATATCATATCACATCACATCACATCACACTGATACAATTACCCATATACTGTAAGGATTTCGACGATGTTTGGAGGAACATAACCATATACCGTTCTAGTACCACTGTAAAACGTGAGCAATTACATTTTCAACACAAATTACATTTAATGGCTAATTATGCCGAGTGAAGGGCAATATTTCGATGTTATGGGGCACTCAATCGAGATAGGAACGCTAGATGTAAGCCTATTCACAAATGGCAATTTAATAGGATCTAAATGCGACTTTATTTCTATAGTCAATTCAAACATATTGATTTCAATCGAAATATGTGGCATATCTGAAATATATACATTTTTATAAGCAGTGTTATTCGCTTGCAGTTATTCTAATTAATATTTCGCAAAACACTCGCGTGTAAATTCAGTAGTTATCTCTTGTTCTTGTTGAATCTTGACAAACCGTAGCTGTTTACGCAAACCAGATGCATGTGTTATTTTATATTACTTCACACACCTAAGAATGTTAACTTATTCAAACTTGCGGTCTATAATCTCTATAATCGCAGCCGGTTTCCGCTTGGTTTCGTCTGTTATTTTGTGCCCGTCTGCCTGCCTGTATGTCCAAAGCAACGCTAACGTTTTAAAAATATTAACGATGCAACTCGCGATACCGCGAAGAGAGATGCCTTTCCGTTTGTGCTTCACTATGTAACGTACATTAATTTTTCAGAGAAACCAGGACACACTCACCCGAAGACACAGTCGTTGGGGTAATAGCAATGGACTTCAAACTGGCCAGCATCAAGAAAATGTTGTCAAAGTTGTTCCCATCATGTGCTGATTCAAACACATCGTATGTATCTTCTTCTAACTGTTTTCTCATATATTTTGTATGAGCTCTCACAACTGTTATATCATGGCCTATGTACGTTGACTGGTGTACAATAGACAATAGCAAAGTGAATAACCCGGCAATCTCAATACATTTAGTTTAATTGTAGACATATATATTTGCACTAAATACATCAAGGATAGCAGTTTTAAATTGTTTTTTGTGTCAGATATAATTACACACACACGCACGTACGCACGCACGCACGCACGCACGCACGCACGCACGCACGCACGCACAAACACATGAATTCAAACGTTGATAATGATAAATTGCACCGAGTTGGCATTTTAAATATAAACTATCCGTTCCTCATTTAATTTATTCACATTAATTTTGTATTTATATAAGCCCAGGTTACTGTTAACAATTTGACAATTGCCCTCCCGAAATGTTCGAACTGTTAACAACACACTAAACACACGCTATTGACATTTATTGATTTGTATTTGACTTATCTATCCCACGTTCCTGCCCCAATTAGGACTAAATGTAACTGGTCCAGGGAACGTCCTGCTAATAATGACGCAATTGAAGGTACATCCTCCCTTTAATTGGTAGACGTGACGATAACTAATGTTATGTAATGTACATTACAGTTGTTTCCTTGTCGACACGAGCGGATTCATGGTATACCACGACGATTTCATCAAGCCGGACAACAAGCGCTTGATTTCAGTTCACATCGCTGAGAAGGTAGCATTGCATCACAGGGATTCTCCCGTGAGACCAGAGCAAATACCCACCCCAATTTGAAGACGGCTAAACGACTTCTGGGAATCCCAATATATAATGACCCATTCGCCCACTAGCACGAGGAACTGAGCGGTATTGCGTATTCGAATAAATGCTTCTAGTTACTAAACATTACATGTAACACGAACCACGGTTGGTTGAAATTTGTTTTATTAGGACCACCTGACCTGCCTACATCTATTGATCTAGTGAGAGATTTCATAGGCTAAGCTTAAATTCAGAGTTTCGCAAAGCGATCAGCCAGGGGGTACTGCTGGCTGGCACTGACGTAATCAAAAGCAGCGACCCCTGGCGCGCGAGGATGAATCACATGAAAAGTTTAGTATTCTTGTATTATTAATATTGCCGTTATCGTTTACTTCATAATAACGTTTACGCTTTACGGGCGTGTTCTTTTAACTCTACACATTAACACACAGACACACAGACACACAGACACACAGACACACAGACACACAGACACACAGACACACACACACACACACACACACACACACACACACACACACACACACACACACACACACACACACACACACACACACACACACACACACACACACACACACACACACACACACACACACACACACACACACACACACACACACACACACACACACACACACACACACACACACAGACACACAGACACACAGACACACAGACACACAGAAACACAGACACACAGACACACAGACACACAGACACACACACACACACACACACACACACACACACACACACACACACACACACACACACACACACACACACACACACACACACACACACACACACACACACACACACACACACACACACACACACACACACACACACACACACACACACACACACACACACACACACACACACACACACACACGCACACACACACACACAAATATACAAACACATTACATTATACTGTGTGCGTGCGTGTGTGTGTGTGTATGTGTGTGTGTGTGTATGTGTGTGTGTGTGTGTGTGTGTGTGTGTGTGTGTGTGTGTGTGTGTGTGTGTGTGTGTGTGTGTGTGTGTGTGTGTGTGTGTGTGTGTGTGTGTGTGTCAATATGTATGAAGGTAGGTTGAGGATTTTGGGTTTTCAACATTCCAAAAGTTGTTCCCTTAATCACAACGAAGGAATGTAATGCTTATTATGTCATGGTTTAAATGTAATAAATACTCTGCAAATATGTCGCTAGTTATATATAGACATTTTGTGTGGTTTTCAAGTAACTGGAAATATTATTCTCGAGCATCGCCACAATGCAGCTGCCATTCAATAATAAAGCTACAAAACAATAGCGTCAGTGAAATTGATGAACACCACACTTTGTCATATGTTGTGGGTATTGTGAATTATTATACTATTATTAACATAACTCAAGCGTAATTGTTTTACAGGAAGTGAACATCGCAAACGACCTTATCCAGCACAAGTACATGACGCAATGGTCATGCCTCGGCATAACCAGCAAGAAAAGCTACAACACGTGGCGGGTAAGCACATTTCATAACAAATATCTATCATATCAACAATAGAAGAAACAGGTCTTAATCACAACGGACAATGAACTTCACGGTGGCTGTTGAAGAGTTGTTTGGTCAATTTATAATATTTTAAATTATATTTTATAATTAATAGGCACACATGTAATTGCAATTTAAAGTTCTTTATTCAATATTTAAATTATAACTTTATTTTTATCTATATATATGCAATTTAATGCACCTCATTTAATAGTATGTATATCATTTTTATTATTGTATATATGCAATTAATATTTATTGTCTCTTTATACATTTCTTTCATTTATATATATATATATATATATATATATTACAATTGTACTATTCAGCTTCTATGCAGCTGCGAAGCTTAATAAACTTCTTTTCGAGATTCGAGGCTATATTTGGCGGAGGTAGATTGTAGAAATTGGTGGTGCACAAAAGTTGATAAACAGTCTTTATGAAGACTAAGTTAGTTAAGTTATTAAATAAATTCTGATAGTGATATGGCGCCTTGCAAGCGGCAAGTCAGGGCAAAGCTACATTTGGTGTGCGATCACTGCCACAGCTGGGTAGATTTTGCATTGTCTGGCTGTGGGAAGTCATGGGCAGAAACCATGGAGGAGGGATTCATCTTTCAGTGCATGGGGTGTTGGAAGGTGGAGTGTCTGCAGAAGGAGATAGTTAGATTGACAGATATTGTGAAGGGGTTGGAGATGGGAATTAGCAAGGAGACAGGAGGAATTGAGATAGACAACAGGGAGAGAGGAGAATAACAGTGGCAAGAAGACTGAGGAAAGGAGATTGAGAGAAGGGAAGGTGTTTGAAGGGCAGAAATTGGAAAATTTACGAGAGAAAACGTGACAAGGGTGAAAGTGACCGTAGAGAAGGAGGGAGGGAAGATGGGACGGGAGAGGAGAGAAGAAAATGAGATGGGAGGAAAGATGAAAGGACGAAAGGAAGTGAGAGCAAATGTGATAGAAGAGAAGTCGATAAAAGGGTCGATGACAGGAGGAAAGATGACAAGAGAAAAAACGACAGGAAAGAATGGATAGGAAGAGAATGTGACAGGAGAGAAGTCGGCAGGGGGAAAAGACAACAACCAGACAAATGCAAACCGGAGAAGGAGCTACTCTGAGGCAGTAATTGAAGGGGCAATGAGGAAAGAGAGGGTGTTTATGGGTGACTCCATTATGAGAAAGACGGGCAAGACACTAAACGAGGGGAAGGACGTCGTTGTTTGTCTACCGGGGGCTAGGATAGAACATGTGACTGAAAGGGTAGAGAAGGTGTTGGGGCATGGCAAGGGAGGGTCTATACTAGTACACGTAGGAACAAATAATGCAGACAGGGAGGGAAAAACTGGGATAGTACAGAAGTATAGACAGTTAGTGAGGAAGCTAAATAAGACAGGAGTTGAACAGATTATTCTCTCATGAATTTTGCCAGTAATGGGAGGAAGGGGGCAACGTATAGAAACTGCAAGATGATGGCGATCAACGCACTAATTGAGCAGATGTGTGAAGAAGAGGGGGTGGGATTCACAGATTTATGGGGATACTTTGTTGGGAGGGAAGTTATGTACATGAGAGATGGCCTCCATCTTAGTGGAAAGGGGGCAGCAGTTTTCTCAGAGAACCTTGCCGCGATCTGTTTACACTGGGACAGGTTGTATCTATTTAAAATAGATTCGCAGGGGGAATCACAGAAAAGCCTGAAACTGGAGGCATAGATAAAGAGAGCACAAATAAATCAGCAAAGAACAGTCTCGAAAACTCTTCTGAAGCTGGATATAAATGTGTTTTGTTAAATGCAAGTTGTATAGTAAACAAAAGAAATGAACTAAACATTATGGTATAAGATATTGACCCTCACATAATAGGTATAACCGAATCCTGGACCACCACCGATATACCAGATGCCGAATTGGGACTGACAGGATATGTAATGTTTAGGAAAGATAGAATAGGAAGAAAGGGAGGTGGAGTTATTTTATATATTAAAGAATCTATCCAGGTTAATGAAATAACATTAAAAAGAGAAGCAGATTGCGAAGAAGCTGTTTGGTGTAACATAGCTACAGGAAACTCAACATTAACAGTTGGGTTAGTTTATCGAAGTCCAAACATAAGCATACAAGATAATAAAAAAATAAAAAACGCTATAAGGGAAGTAAACAAACGGGACTGTATTATTATTATGGGGAATTTTAACCATGGGCATATACGATGCAAATCTCTACAGAGTATGGGGAGTGAGGACCACAAGTTTTTAGTTTTAGTTCAAGATACTTTCCTTTCTCAACATGTGCTAGAACCAACCAGGGGTGAGAATGTGTTAGACATAGTTTTGTCCTCACAGAATGAATTAGCTGACAATGTCAAGATATGTGAGCCACTGGGAGTAGTATAGGAAAAATTACCACACAGGAAGGTATTAGGACATGAGGAAATATTTAGCAAAGATAGACTGGAATAACACACTGACAAATAAGACAGCAACAGAATATATTAAAGAGTGAAATTACGTGAATAGTCGATAAATTTGTACCCTTCAAAAAACAAGATAAACGGTCCAAAATGAAACACTCGAAAGAAGTCATTAGAAAAATTAAGTATCAACAAATGATGTGGAAGTCATATAGATGTACTGGAAATGAAGACTACAACATAGGTAGAAGATAGTGCTGGAAATATAATATCGGAGGGATACTTAATGGCAGAAGACCTGAATGAGTATTTTAGTTCGGTGTTTACCAGGGAAGATATTAGTTCACTGCCAGTACCAGTGGCTAAGTTCATGGGGGCAGATTCAGACTATTTAAGACAGTTAATTGTAATCCCAGAAATGGTAGCTAAGAAAATAAGGGCTATGAAGGATAATAAATCACCTGACTACTATTGGAAATTTTCGAACAAATTAGCGTACCGCTTGCAACAGTTTTTAATTTGTCATTAGAATTGGGAGTGGTTCCTTTAGCATGGAAAGAAGCTAACATTATATCGTTATTTAAAAATTGTGCGAGAAACAAGTCAGAAAACAATAGACCAGTGAGTTTAACATCAGTGATTTGCATATTATTAGAAAGACTAATTAAAGATCACATGGTGGATTTTCTTGTTAAACATAACTTGATAAACCCATCTCAACATGGGTTTTTTAAAGCGAGGTCATGCTTAACAAATATGTTATGTTTTTTTGGAAGACAACACAAAGTGGGTAGATGAGGGATCACAAGTAGATATCGTCTACTTTCTAGCTTTTGACAAAGTACCGCATCAAATATTACTGCTTAAACTAAACGCCCATGGCATTAGGAAATGGTATAATAAACTGGATAGAAAAATGGCTGATTGACAGAAGACAACGTGTATTAGTTGATGGGGAGGCTTCAAACTGGAAATCAGTATTGAGTGGGGTACCACAGGGATCAGTACTAGGACCTATATTATTTGTTAATATATATCCACGATTTGGATGATGAAATAACAAGCAAGGTGTTGAAATTTGCGGATGATACAAAAGTGTTTAGAAGGATTAAAAGTGATGGAGATAAACAGCATTTACAAGATTATTTTGACAGGTTGATCAATGGTCTGAAAACTGGCAAATGCTGTTCAATTTTGTGAAATGTAAATGCCTCCACACAAGACATGGGAACGAAGATGTAGAATGTACAATGGCTGCTACTGTACTAAGTACTACTGTAAAAGAAAAGGACTTAGGGTTAACCATTAGTGCTGATATGAAGGTTTCAGAGCAGTGCGGAATTGCAGCTTCAAAGGGAAATCAAATCCTAGGATTAATTAGGCGAAATATAGCGTATAAAGAAAACGAACTAATAATACCGCTGTACAAAACAATAGTTAGGCGTCATTTAGAATATTGTATACAAGCGTGGAGGCCACATCGCAAGAACGACATGCTAGATATGCTAGAAAGAGTACAGAGGAGAGCGACTAAAATGATACAAAAACTGAGGGATCTTAGTTATGAAATATGCCTTTAAAATGTGGTTTAACCACACTAGAGACCAGGAGATTGAGAGGATATCAGATAGAAGTGTTTAAAATATTGAATGATTATGAAAATATTGATAGAAATAATTTTTCTCAGTTAAGAAAGATAGAAGGACTAGAGGACATGAAGTTACATTAGAAAAGGAGCAGTGTAGATTATATATAAGAAAGTTCTCATTTTCACAAAGGACTGTAATTGAATGGAACATATTATCTGCTGATTGTGTGGGTGCTAGTAGCGTGAATCTGTTTAAAAATAAAATCGACACATACCTCAGAATGGCGTGATACACGTAGATAAAAGAGGTGGACTCTCGACAAGCCAAAGGGCTTCCTTGTCCACATGTCACCTAGAGTTAATTCTCTGGGTGTTAATCTTGTCAAATCTTCTTCTTCTACTTTATTCTTTATTCGTCATTCACAGTTGCATGTCATGCAATTATTTGCTAAATATTATTGATTCCTGTGATGATATATTAATCCGGTGTGCAAATCCGGTGGCGCTTTGTCTAGAGGAATGATTATGGCGAAAAAGTCTTGCTACCGAGACGCATGCAATATATGTATTACATATAAGGAAGAGCTAAGCATATAAAATAAGGTGAATTATATTTGTTGGTAAACATTTCAGAACGATAGAGAAAGCTTTTGTTCAGTTTTGGCCACGCATTACATCGAACGTATATGTGTTTGTCTTCATTCAGCTTAATATAACAAGCAAAGTGGACAAACTACAACACGATTCGCTGGCATACTCCTTGGAAGTCGTCCCAACAACCAATGTCTTTTTGGGTATCAAGAAGAAAGGAACGCAGCAAACACATCACATTTGCAACAGTTGCCCGGTTAGTTAAAACTGTCTCATTCATGCTGTGAATTGACATCGTATTTTACTATTTATACTGCGTAAAAATATTTGCAGCAAATATATTCAGTATTTCGCACATACAAACGCACGCACGCACACACACACATACACACACTTGCAATCACAGCCACACACACACACATGCACACACCCACACACACATTATTTTATTATATATTTATTTTATATATATATATATATACAGCTGTATATACATATATAAATGATATATTTTTGCATAATGCTAAGTGAGAACCATGTCTACTTTATTTGTTTTTAATATTCTTGGCACCATTTCCATTGTCCATCCATCTTCACGATTATCTATAATCATCAACATCTTACATTAATTTTTTCACGTATTTGCGAGTGTGTATTTGCTATCTAATCAGCTTTCCTTAAATTGCTCCTTTCACCTATATTATTTTACTTGTCCTCATTCTTTCATTACGTTACTCGGTCCTGTACTTGTTGTGGCTTAACGTGCTCTCTTTCTTGCATTACTTGTTCTATTATTTTAATTCCTTACATTGGTAACCTACGTGCTTTCCACTATACATTCTTTGCATTTCATTTCTTTATTCTTACTTTCATTCCTTCACTTGCTCTCTTATTTCCTTTCCTTTACTCATTCTCTTATTTATATCACCCAACTTCTTACTTACTTGCATTTCTGTTCTTAATCCCTTACATGCATTTTATTATTTGCTATGTAAATCCCACCCATCTACTTGGTCTCTTACTTGCATTATTGTACTTGCTTTGCTAGGACAAAGATAACGGTGAGCTCATCCGCTGTAAATGGGATGACAGATCAACACGGAACGACGACAAACGATGTCGGTGCCCTTGCTTTGTGGAGGCTGATTTCCAAAGTTGCAAGAACGTCTTCGAATCAAAACGGTAGAATCTTATTTCGACCACGGTGTATATATTATAACGATGCTACGTTGTAATACATAAGCTACATCAGCTAAGATTGTTGTAATTGCAAGATTGCATTGATTATGTAATTATATAAAAATATAAAAACTACCGTTATAATCACAACGTTATTAAAGAGATTGTGCGGTTACAAATGGAATAATTTTTCTGGCATTACACTACTCGTCGTAAATGTTTTATCCAACAAATAATAAAGGTACGTACTTACGTTATGTGAACTAACTGGTGAAACAGGCTTCGAGTAACGTGTTGTGTTCATGTGGTTTCAGAGATCTCGCAGCCCCATGTACTCCCGTGGAGGAACACGTGACTTACCCGAGCCCGGTGAAGAATGAAACAACGTGGGCTGCTCAATTCCCTTCTTGTTACACGACGAACTGTATGGAAATCACCATCAAACGGTAGTTGTTATAATAAGGATTCATCATTTAGCGCCACCGACAGAAATATGTTACACATCGTAAGACAGGGATATTTCCCGTAGAATTCATAGAATATTTTTATTTAATTAAATGATATTATTTATGTGACACGACTAATTGTCTCTTCATATACACACGCAAGCACGCACGCGCACACACCCCGAATGCATGTACACAAACACACATATGCACACAAACTCTCCACGCACAAGCACACACACGCACGCACATACACACATACACACACACGCACACGCACCCACACACATGCACACACGCACGCACACACATGCACACGCACACGCACACACACACACACACACACTGTGTTAACATTGTTGTTGTTTATATGAAAACAACGACGTGTGTATGTAGGGTTTATGTTATATTCCACCCGTGTGCCCCGGTGGCGCGTGCGTCCAGGTTAAACAGAAACATAAAAATTAATACAATTGCTATGGAGGCAGGTTAATCGAAACAATATTAATAAGTGATATTTCGCCAAGCAACGCGGGTTAACTCTGCTAGTAAATTATAAGCCGACATGTATACAATGGTTTACAACTGTTACAAAAATAGAACATATATAAATATATAATGTGTGTGTGTGTGTGTGTGTGTGTGTGTGTGTGTGTGTGTGTGTGTGTGTGTGTGTGTGTGTGTGTGTGTGTGTGTGTGTGTGTGTGTGTACGAATGCTTATCCTGCTTCAGCGAGTGCGTCAGCTATGATGACTGTCAATGGTGTGACGCAGACGTGAACGGAGTGAGCACTCAAATGTGTACAAAGAAAGGACCATGTCCAAAGAAATCAACGCCAGGTAAGGAGATCAAAGTCAGACCAAGAATATCTTTGTATATCATTTTGGGAATTTTGATTAACAACTTCAAATTGTGTATATACAATGATTGCCGTTATCTGCCAACCACCGCGAGTTGCGAGTTACTTATATCAAGCGAATGAACAATAAAATGTTGTTTAAATACTTGTGGTATAATTCGAATCGTTACATTACATGTCTTAATAGTGTTACTGTGACTGTTACTGTGGCCCAAATTGGCGCACAGATGAAACTTTCAAACTGGATGTCTAAAACCAGGATGAAACAGGCGAAAATTTGCTGTGAAACTGGCTGTTGCAAGTATAGTTTTGTAATAAGAAAATACAGTTAGTATTTCTTGGGTACATGGTTCCCAATATCTCTGCACAGTAATTTAATGCATCTATATATTATTGACGTACCTTTTGAAAGCTATGATTGTACATATTTTATATGAACTTTTGATCATCGATAAACATATCCAAAAGCTAGGTGACCTTTTCTCTTTCGATATTAACATTTCCTATTTTTATATTAACACCTTTTTTGAGTTTACGATTTCCAAATAATATATAATTGGTTTTATATATGTTTAGAGTTAACTCATTTACTGCATACCGGGTAGACATTTTATCCAGCACGTCATATACTGTTTCATTTATTCTATTGATATTGCTATTTGCATAAAATATATTAGTATCGTCTACAAAGAGGATGTATTTTACAAGGATAGATATGTTACACATATCATTAGCGTATAGAATAAATAGTTTGAGGCCCAAAATCGAACCTTGTGGGACACCACATGATATACTGTACACATCAGAATTACATTTGTCAATATATTGTTTTCTGTTTTCAAGATAACTATTTAACCACTTACATGTCACACCGCGGATATAAAAAAATTCAATATTTTGCATAACAGTGTAAAAATCAGGTTGAACTGTATATTTAACGATACCTTCCCGATACCACAAAGCAACACAACCAACGGCACATGTTTTTTCTTCTTACCGTTAAATTCCTTCCTTTATTTCAGTTTAAAATCCGAAACCAATATATCAAGATAACATTAAAGTTCATTAATACAAGTACTCTGTTACACTGAACTATTCGTAGCATATGTTACCACTAAAGGTTCGTTTTGTTGGTAAACCTGTGATTTCACGGACGGCTATTTCGAAGATGTAAACAGCAGCATTTCCCACAAATACATCCAAACAACTCACCATTGATTTTATGGATACAACCGGAATATTGGCCAGGTAGGAAAAGTTTTAATCATGCGCCATCTGTAACAGTAACTGTGTCTGTCACTATTATCGTAATTTGCTTTTTTTTTTTACAAATATGAAAGACAATTTGTTATTACTTCACATAACTATTCATTTATTTATCTGTTATATTATAAACCTTGCTATACATGTATACAAGTTACTATCGTATTAGTATTATTGTTATTATTAAATTACAGTTTATGACTTTACCACGTTGTGTAAAATGCCACTTTCTGTAAAACAACATTGGGTCTGCTCGCTAAGTGGACAGACATAAAAACCTATAAATAATAAAAAGAGAAAGGTTCAATATGTCATATTGTGTATTCTTATGGGAGTTCAGTTCTGATTCGAGCAAAAGGTGATGCAACAGTAACGCATAATTTCAATACATTGTGACAGCGTTGACTATGTATCCAGTAACGAAGGGACGTGACAGGGGTGTCAACCTCCAATATCCCTTTTTGGGGCATCTATCATCACTTGTGAGAGTCCCCTTCCCACCACCAATTTGCAGGACTAACTTCCCATCTTATAATTCCTCAAGGACCCCCATTTAATAGCAACACAATTGGTATTTATATACGCAATTTTTTTGATACACTCCAATTAGCAACACAGTTGATATTTATTAAGCTACCTTATTTGCAAATAAAAGAAAAGTAACATAACTACAAGATATCATATTCAAATCCTAAGCACGATGAACCTTTTGAGCAAAGGGAACCAAGACACATTGTTGGGTCAATGCACCTAATAGAGTTGATACAAACAAACCATCTGTCGCCTGATATATCGTCCGTAGATAGAAATAGTTCACAATATACAACAAACAAAGTACATCTACGGCATAGCAAACCAATTGTGCGTTTTGTGATAAAAGCACCAAACACCGCTAATATATAGACTAATATATGACGGTCATTTTCAGATATTGGGCCACTCAATATTATATCCCTGTGCGCATGGGCGTTCATTTAATTTACAGAGCCCATTTTTGCTTGAAATTGCAGGTAGAGCCTATCTACGAGATCATGACATATAGACAGGTTTCATAAATTGCTATGAATACTTACTTATTTACACTTTTTATGAATTAAAACATGTAGTGCCATTAGATCAAGTTTTAGAACATAAAAAACTCAATTGCTATTAACGCGTTCTGTTTTATTTTACTTTCACTTTTATATGACCCACTGCGATCAACTATGCTGAAAGTGGTTTACTCTGAACATCAAACAAGTATTACCTGTTAATGGCCACGACATCTAGACATATAAAACAAAACGTGTGCTATTTTGTCACTACGTCATTATTAATTATATTTATTACTAAAAAACAGCTTAAACAGTAAGGTCGTATTAGACGTTTCAGTTGTTGAATGTATGAACACAAATACTCTTACATTGTTACTGGCTGGAACATTTTCCTTCGCAAACGCACATAGCTGTGCATCGAAGATTAGCTTTGTGACACTTGCATCGCTCATGACATCCTTTCTTGCAGCCGCACGAAACCAGTTCGTAGCAGATTTGTGACGCTTCGGGCAAGTTTGTCCAGTACGGCTCATATAGACCACTGTCCGTCTTGATCCAGGCCTAACTAGTGGGGGAGGAGAGCACAGGAGTTGGTAGCATTGCCTTTCCCCAGATATGACCACCTTGATAGACAGCCCTTTTCACATGTTGCTCTGGTGGAATTCTTTGCACCGAATTGGTTTTCGCGAACAACAACTTTCTGGCTTTGTTCACATCAGTGCAAGTGTTTGTTCCGTCATAGAGCAGTATCACAAACCTGCTACTACTACAGCTACTACTACTACTACTACTACTACTACTACTACTACTACTACTACTACTACTACTACTACTACTACTACTACTACTACTATTAGTATCCACTACTACTACTACTACTACTACTTGCACTAGTAAGTCTTCAGACTCTACTACTACTACTACTACTAATAATAATAATAATACTACAACTACTAGTACTACGACCACTATTACTACTCTGCTATTACTACTACTTCTAGGAGTAGCACAACTATTACTACTAATACTACTACTACTACTACTTCCATTACCACAGCAGCACTGGCCAATAAAAATACTTGCAATAATAAGTCTTCAGATGCTACTGCTTGTACTACTACTATTACTTCAACTACTACTGTTATAACTACTACTTCTACTACTACTACTACTACTCTACTACATCTGCTACTACAACTACTACTACTATGACACTAATAATATAACTATTATTTCTAGAACTGCTACTACTATTACTACTCATACTCTAATGCTAGTACTACTACTCTAGAATTACTGGACTGGACAACTACTACTAGTTCTACTACTACCACCACTACTACTGTTACTACTACTATTACTACTACTAGTACTACAACTACTGCTAGTACTACAACTACTACTACTCTTTTACTACTGCGGCTAATACTGGCACTACTCTACTATTACTACTACTACTTCTACTACTATTATTTCTACTACTACAAAAACTTATATTACAACTACAGCTACTGCTACTACTACTACTCCTACTACTACTAATACTAATACTCTTATATTACTGGTACTGTTAGAAATACTACTAGCAGTAGTAGTACAATTATTACTACTACTATTACTACTACTACTTCCACTATCAGAGTAAAATTCTCAGGTAAGATATGAAATACGACACACAATGGATCTTACCCTTATCATCTCTCTCAGTCAGATGCCCCATGTGTTCGTTAAATACAGCTCGGGCAACATGCATCTATGGATATTTTATCACGAAGTATGGCGCAGAAAATGTCAATGGTTGTGTTTCTATGTTACAGAATGTGAAGAGGGATGTTCCAGTTGCGAATCTGAAACTAAATGCACGGCCTGCACAGATGGCTTCTACAAACTGGCCAATAAGGATACTTGCTCTAGTAAGTCTTCAGATACTACTACTTTTACTACTACTACTACTACTACTGCTACTACTACAACAACTACTACTCTAATACTACTGCTACTACTACTAATGCTACTACTATATTAATACTGGTACTGTTATTGCTAGTACTATTACTCCTACTACACTGGTATTACCACTGCTGATAATACTACAGCTGCTGCTAATACTGATGCTGCTATTACTACTACTACTACTACTACTACTACTACTACTACTACTACTACTACTACTACTATTACTACTACTACTACTACTACTACTTTTGCTACTATGACAAGTACAACAACTCTACTACTACTGCTATTTCTACTACTACTACTACTACTACCACTACTACTACAACTACTACTACAAATACTACATTTGTTACGACATGCATTAGTAACTCCTACTACTACTACTCTTGCAGTACTGCTACTACTACTACAATTAATACTACTACAACTATCACTTACATTACCACAGCAGCACTGTCAGGTAGGATACGGAATACAACACAGCATGGATCTTACGCGTAGCATCTCTCTCACTCAGATGCACCACGTGTTCGTCAAATACATCTCAGACAACCTGCATTCAAGGATATTTTATGAGGAATCATGGCGAAGAAAATATCAATCGTTATGTTTGTATGTTAAAAAATGTGTGGAGGGATGTGCCATGTGCGAATCTATTACTAAATGCTCGGCCTGAATAGATGGCTACTACAAACTGGCCAATAAGGATACTTGCACTAGTATGTCTTCAGACTATGCTACTACCACTACAACTACTACTTGTACTACTACTACTACTACCTCTGTTACTACTCTGCCATTACTATTACTTCTATTAGTAGTAATAGTAATAGCAGCGTAGTAATAGTACAATTATTACTACTACTGCTACGTCCATTACCACAGCAGCACTGGCCAATAAGAATACTTGCACTAGTAAGTATTCAGATACTACTGCTAGTAGTACTATTACTACTACAAATACTACTGTTACTGCTTGTACTACTACTACTGCAATTACTACTCTAGTACCCTTGTTACTACTACTACTACTACTAATACTACTACTACAAATTGTACTACTACTACTACTACTACTATATTGCTACTCTTTCTACTAGTACTGCTACTACTATTACTACTAATACTCCAGTACAAATATTACTACTCACGAACTGCTGCTACTAATACAATTACTACTAATTCTACTACTACCACCACTACTATTACTACTACTACTACTCTAATACTACTGCTGCTCCTACTGGCACAACTCTACTACTTCTACTATTTCTGCTATTACTACTACTACAACAACTTGTACTACTACTGCTGCTACTGCTACTGCTACTCCTACTACTACTACTACTACTATTACTACTACAACTACTACTACTACTACTACTCCTATTACTACTACTACTACTCTAATATTACTGTTACTGCTAGAAATACTACTAGCAGTAGTAGTACATTTACTACTACTACTACTACTACTACTACTACTACTTCCTATCACGTAGGATATTGAATACAACGTAGCATGGATCTTACGCGTATCATCTCTCTCAGTCAGATGCACCACGTATTATTTAAATACAGCTCGGGCAACCTGCATCTAGGGATATTTTATCACGAAGTATGGCGCAGAAAATGTCAATGGTTGTGTTTCTATGTTACAGAATGTGAAGAGGGATGTTCCAAGTGCGAATCTGAAACTAAATGTACGGCCTGCACATATGGCTTCTACAAACAGGCCAATAAGGATACTTGCTCTAGTAAGTCTTCAGATACTGATACTACTACTACTACTACTACTACTACTACTACTACTACTACTACTACTACTACTAATACTAATACTACGTTTGTTACGACATGCAGTAGTAACTCGTACTACTACTACACTTGCACTACTGCTAATACAACTACTATTTCTACTACTACAACTACTACTTACATTACCACAGCAGCACTGTCAGGTAGGATACGGAATACAACACAGCATGGATCTTTCGCGTAGCATCTCTCTCACTCAGATGCACCACGTGTTTGTCAAATACATCTCAGACAACCTGCACTCATGGATATTTTATCAGGAAGCATGGCGAAGAAAATGTTAATCGTTATGTTAATATGTTAAAAAATTTGTAGAGGGATGTGCCATGTGTGAATCTGATACTAAATGCACGGCCTGAATAGATGGCTACTACAAACTGGCCAATAAGGATACATGCACTAGTATGTCTTCAGACTATGCTACTACCACTACAACTATTACTTGTACTACTACTACTACTACCTCTGTTACTACTCTGCCATTATTATTTCTACTATTAGTACTACTATTAGTAGTAATAGTAATAACAGCGTAGTAATAGTACAATTATTACTACTACTGCTACTTCCATTACCACAGCAGCACTGGCCAATAAGAATACTTGCACTAGTAAGTATTCAGATACTACTGCTAGTAGTACTATCACTACTACAAATACTAATGTTACTGCTTGTACTACTACTACTGCAATTACTACTCTAGTACCCTTGCAACTACTGCTACTACTACTAATACTACTACTACAACTTTTACTACTACTACTACTACTACTACTACTACTACTACTATATTGCTACTCTTTCTACTAGTACTGCTACTACTATTACTACTAATACTCTAGTACAAATATTACTACTTACGAACTGCTGCTACTAATACAATTACTACTAATTCTGCTACTACCACCACTACTATTATTACTACTACTCTAATACTACTGCTGCTCCTACTGGCACTACTCTAATACTTCTACTATTTCTGCTATTACTACTACTACAACAACTTGTACTACTACTGCTGCTACTGCTACTGCTACTGCTACTACTACTACTACTACTACTACTACTACTACTACTACTACTACTACTCCTATTACTACTACTACTACTCTAATATTACTGTTACTGCTAGAAATACTATTAGCAGTAGTAGTACATTTACTACTACTACTACTACTTCCTATCAAGTAGGATATTGAATACAACGTAGCATGGATCTTACGCGTATCGTCTCTCTCAGTCAGATGCACCACGTATTATTTAAATACAGCTCGGGCAACCTGCATCTAGGGATATTTTATCACGAAGTATGGCGCAGAAAATGTCAATGGTTGTGTTTCTATGTTACAGAATGTGAAGAGGGATGTTCCAAGTGCGAATCTGAAACTAAATGTACGGCCTGCACAGATGGCTTCTACAAACAGGCCAATAAGGATATTTGCTCTAGTAAGTCTTCAGATACTGATACTACTACTACCACTAGAACACCAACTCTACTACTACTGCTATTTCTACTACCACTACTACTACCACAACTACTACTACTACTACTAATACTACGTTTGTTACGACATGCAGTAGTAACTCGTACTACTACTACACTTGCACTACTGCTAATACAACTACTATTTCTACTACTACAACTACTACTTACATTACCACAGCAGCATTGTCAGGTAGGATACGGAATACAACACAGCATGGATCTTACGCGTAGCATCTCTCTCACTCAGATGCACCACGTGTTTGTCAAATACATCTCAGACAACCTGCACTCATGGATATTTTATCAGGAAGCATGGCGAAGAAAATGTTAATCGTTATGTTAATATGTTAAAAAATTTGTAGAGGGATGTGCCATGTGTGAATCTGATACTAAATGCACGGCCTGAATAGATGGCTACTACAAACTGGCCAATAAGGATACATGCACTAGTATGTCTTCAGACTATGCTACTACCACTACAACTACTACTTGTACTACTACTACTACTACCTCTGTTACTACTCTGCCATTATTATTTCTACTATTAGTACTACTATTAGTAGTAATAGTAATAACAGCGTAGTAATAGTACAATTATTACTACTATTGCTACTTCCATTACCACAGCAGCACTGGCCAATAAGAATACTTGCACTAGTAAGTATTCAGATACTACTGCTAGTAGTACTATCACTACTACAAATACTAATGTTACTGCTTGTACTACTACTACTGCAATTACTACTCTAGTACCCTTGCAACTACTGCTACTACTACTAATACTACTACTACAACTTTTACTACTACTACTACTACTACTACTACTACTACTACTACTACTACTACTACTACTACTACTACTACTATATTGCTACTCTTTCTACTAGTACTGCTACTACTATTACTACTAATACTCTAGTACAAATATTACTACTTACGAACTGCTGCTACTAATACAATTACTACTAATTCTGCTACTACCACCACTACTATTATTACTACTACTCTAATACTACTGCTGCTCCTACTGGCACTACTCTAATACTTCTACTATTTCTGCTATTACTACTACTACAACAACTTGTACTACTACTGCTGCTACTGCTACTGCTACTGCTACTACTACTACTACTACTACTACTACTACTACTCCTATTACTACTACTACTACTCTAATATTACTGTTACTGCTAGAAATACTATTAGCAGTAGTAGTACATTTACTACTACTACTACTACTTCCTATCAAGTAGGATATTGAATACAACGTAGCATGGATCTTACGCGTATCGTCTCTCTCAGTCAGATGCACCACGTATTATTTAAATACAGCTCGGGCAACCTGCATCTAGGGATATTTTATCACGAAGTATGGCGCAGAAAATGTCAATGGTTGTGTTTCTATGTTACAGAATGTGAAGAGGGATGTTCCAAGTGCGAATCTGAAACTAAATGTACGGCCTGCACAGATGGCTTCTACAAACAGGCCAATAAGGATATTTGCTCTAGTAAGTCTTCAGATACTGATACTACTACTACTACTAGAACACCAACTCTACTACTACTGATATTTCTACTACCACTACTACTACCACAACTACTACTACTACTACTAATACTACGTTTGTTACGACATGCAGTAGTAACTCGTACTACTACTACACTTGCACTACTGCTAATACAACTACTATTTCTACTACTACAACTACTACTTACATTACCACAGCAGCACTGTCAGGTAGGATACGGAATACAACACAGCATGGATCTTACGCGTAGCATCTCTCTTACTCAGATGCACCACGTGTTTGTCAAATACATCTCAGACAACCTGCACTCATGGATATTTTATCAGGAAGCATGGCGAAGAAAATGTTAATCGTTATGTTAATATGTTAAAAAATTTGTAGAGGGATGTGCCATGTGTGAATCTGATACTAAATGCACGGCCTGAATAGATGGCTACTACAAACTGGCCAATAAGGATACATGCACTAGTATGTCTTCAGACTATGCTACTACCACTACAACTACTACTTGTACTACTACTACTACTACCTCTGTTACTACTCTGTCATTATTATTTCTACTATTAGTACTACTATTAGTAGTAATAGTAATAACAGCGTAGTAATAGTACAATTATTACTACTACTGCTACTTCCATTACCACAGCAGCACTGGCCAATAAGAATACTTGCACTAGTAAGTATTCAGATACTACTGCTAGTAGTACTATCACTACTACAAATACTAATGTTACTGCTTGTACTACTACTACTGCAATTACTACTCTAGTACCCTTGCAACTACTGCTACTACTACTAATACTACTACTACAACTTTTACTACTACTACTACTACTACTACTACTACTACTACTACTATATTGCTACTCTTTCTACTAGTACTGCTACTACTATTACTACTAATACTCTAGTACAAATATTACTACTTACGAACTGCTGCTACTAATACAATTACTACTAATTCTGCTACTACCACCACTACTATTATTACTACTACTCTAATACTACTGCTGCTCCTACTGGCACTACTCTAATACTTCTACTATTTCTGCTATTACTACTACTACAACAACTTGTACTACTACTGCTGCTACTGCTACTGCTACTGCTACTACTACTACTACTACTACTACTACTACTACTACTACTACTACTACTACTCCTATTACTACTACTACTACTCTAATATTACTGTTACTGCTAGAAATACTATTAGCAGTAGTAGTACATTTACTACTACTACTACTACTTCCTATCAAGTAGGATATTGAATACAACGTAGCATGGATCTTACGCGTATCGTCTCTCTCAGTCAGATGCACCACGTATTATTTAAATACAGCTCGGGCAACCTGCATCTAGGGATATTTTATCACGAAGTATGGCGCAGAAAATGTCAATGGTTGTGTTTCTATGTTACAGAATGTGAAGAGGGATGTTCCAAGTGCGAATCTGAAACTAAATGTACGGCCTGCACAGATGGCTTCTACAAACAGGCCAATAAGGATATTTGCTCTAGTAAGTCTTCAGATACTGATACTACTACTACCACTAGAACACCAACTCTACTACTACTGCTATTTCTACTACCACTACTACTACCACAACTACTACTACTACTACTAATACTACGTTTGTTACGACATGCAGTAGTAACTCGTACTACTACTACACTTGCACTACTGCTAATACAACTACTATTTCTACTACTACAACTACTACTTACATTACCACAGCAGCACTGTCAGGTAGGATACGGAATACAACACAGCATGGATCTTACGCGTAGCATCTCTCTCACTCAGATGCACCACGTGTTTGTCAAATACATCTCAGACAACCTGCACTCATGGATATTTTATCAGGAAGCATGGCGAAGAAAATGTTAATCGTTATGTTAATATGTTAAAAAATTTGTAGAGGGATGTGCCATGTGTGAATCTGATACTAAATGCACGGCCTGAATAGATGGCTACTACAAACTGGCCAATAAGGATACATGCACTAGTATGTCTTCAGACTATGCTACTACCACTACAACTACTACTTGTACTACTACTACTACTACCTCTGTTACTACTCTGCCATTATTATTTCTACTATTAGTACTACTATTAGTAGTAATAGTAATAACAGCGTAGTAATAGTACAATTATTACTACTATTGCTACTTCCATTACCACAGCAGCACTGGCCAATAAGAATACTTGCACTAGTAAGTATTCAGATACTACTGCTAGTAGTACTATCACTACTACAAATACTAATGTTACTGCTTGTACTACTACTACTGCAATTACTACTCTAGTACCCTTGCAACTACTGCTACTACTACTAATACTACTACTACAACTTTTACTACTACTACTACTACTACTACTACTACTACTACTACTACTACTACTACTACTACTACTACTACTACTATATTGCTACTCTTTCTACTAGTACTGCTACTACTATTACTACTAATACTCTAGTACAAATATTACTACTTACGAACTGCTGCTACTAATACAATTACTACTAATTCTGCTACTACCACCACTACTATTATTACTACTACTCTAATACTACTGCTGCTCCTACTGGCACTCCTCTAATACTTCTACTATTTCTGCTATTACTACTACTACAACAACTTGTACTACTACTGCTGCTACTGCTACTGCTACTGCTACTACTACTACTACTACTACTACTACTACTACTACTACTACTACTACTACTCCTATTACTACTACTACTACTCTAATATTACTGTTACTGCTAGAAATACTATTAGCAGTAGTAGTACATTTACTACTACTACTACTACTTCCTATCAAGTAGGATATTGAATACAACGTAGCATGGATCTTACGCGTATCGTCTCTCTCAGTCAGATGCACCACGTATTATTTAAATACAGCTCGGGCAACCTGCATCTAGGGATATTTTATCACGAAGTATGGCGCAGAAAATGTCAATGGTTGTGTTTCTATGTTACAGAATGTGAAGAGGGATGTTCCAAGTGCGAATCTGAAACTAAATGTACGGCCTGCACAGATGGCTTCTACAAACAGGCCAATAAGGATATTTGCTCTAGTAAGTCTTCAGATACTGATACTACTACTACTACTAGAACACCAACTCTACTACTACTGCTATTTCTACTACCACTACTACTACCAAAACTACTACTACTAATACTACGTTTGTTACGACATGCAGTAGTAACTCCTACTACTACTACACTTCCACTACTGCTAATACAACTACTATTTCTACTACTACTTACATTACCACAGCAGCACTGTCAGGTAGGATACGGAATACAACACAGCATGGATCTTACGCGTAGCATCTCTCTCACTCAGATGCACCACGTGTTTGTCAAATACATCTCAGACAACCTGCACTCATGGATATTTTATCAGGAAGCATGGCGAAGAAAATGTTAATCGTTATGTTAATATGTTAAAAAATTTGTAGAGCGATGTGCCATGTGTGAATCTGATACTAAATGCACGGCCTGAATAGATGGCTACTACAAACTGGCCAATAAGGATACATGCACTAGTTTGTCTTCAGACTATGCTACTACCACTACAACTACTACTTGTACTACTACTACTACTACCTCTGTTACTACTCTGCCATTATTATTTCTACTATTAGTACTACTATTAGTAGTAATAGTAATAAGAGCGTAGTAATAGTACAATTATTACTACTACTGCTACTTCCATTACCACAGCAGCACTGGCCAATAAGAATACTTGCACTAGTAAGTATTCAGATACTACTGCTAGTAGTACTATCACTACTACAAATACTAATGTTACTGCTTGTACTACTACTACTGCAATTACTACTCTAGTACCCTTGCAACTACTGCTACTACTACTAATACTACTACTACAACTTTTACTACTACTACTACTACTACTACTACTACTACTACTACTACTACTACTACTACTATATTGCTACTCTTTCTACTAGTACTGCTACTACTATTACTACTAATACTCTAGTACAAATATTACTACTTACGAACTGCTGCTACTAATACAATTACTACTAATTCTGCTACTACCACCACTACTATTATTACTACTACTCTAATACTACTGCTGCTCCTACTGGCACTACTCTAATACTTCTACTATTTCTGCTATTACTACTACTACAACAACTTGTACTACTACTGCTGCTACTGCTACTGCTACTGCTACTGCTACTACTACTACTACTACTACTACTACTACTACTACTACTACTACTCCTATTACTACTACTACTACTCTAATATTACTGTTACTGCTAGAAATACTATTAGCAGTAGTAGTACATTTACTACTACTACTACTACTTCCTATCAAGTAGGATATTGAATACAACGTAGCATGGATCTTACGCGTATCGTCTCTCTCAGTCAGATGCACCACGTATTATTTAAATACAGCTCGGGCAACCTGCATCTAGGGATATTTTATCACGAAGTATGGCGCAGAAAATGTCAATGGTTGTGTTTCTATGTTACAGAATGTGAAGAGGGATGTTCCAAGTGCGAATCTGAAACTAAATGTACGGCCTGCACAGATGGCTTCTACAAACAGGCCAATAAGGATATTTGCTCTAGTAAGTCTTCAGATACTGATACTACTACTACTACTAGAACACCAACTCTACTACTACTGCTATTTCTACTACCACTACTACTACCACAACTACTACTACTACTACTAATACTACGTTTGTTACGACATGCAGTAGTAACTCGTACTACTACTACACTTGCACTACTGCTAATACAACTACTATTTCTACTACTACAACTACTACTTACATTACCACAGCAGCATTGTCAGGTAGGATACGGAATACAACACAGCATGGATCTTACGCGTAGCATCTCTCTTACTCAGATGCACCACGTGTTTGTCAAATACATCTCAGACAACCTGCACTCATGGATATTTTATCAGGAAGCATGGCGAAGAAAATGTTAATCGTTATGTTAATATGTTAAAAAATTTGTAGAGGGATGTGCCATGTGTGAATCTGATACTAAATGCACGGCCTGAATAGATGGCTACTACAAACTGGCCAATAAGGATACATGCACTAGTTTGTCTTCAGACTATGCTACTACCACTACAACTACTACTTGTACTACTACTACTACTACCTCTGTTACTACTCTGCCATTATTATTTCTACTATTAGTACTACTATTAGTAGTAATAGTAATAACAGCGTAGTAATAGTACAATTATTACTACTACTGCTACTTCCATTACCACAGCAGCACTGGCCAATAAGAATACTTGCACTAGTAAGTATTCAGATACTACTGCTAGTAGTACTATCACTACTACAAATACTAATGTTACTGCTTGTACTACTACTACTGCAATTACTACTCTAGTACCCTTGCAACTACTGCTACTACTACTAATACTACTACTACAACTTTTACTACTACTACTACTACTACTACTACTACTACTACTACTATATTGCTACTCTTTCTACTAGTACTGCTACTACTATTACTACTAATACTCTAGTACAAATATTACTACTTACGAACTGCTGCTACTAATACAATTACTACTAATTCTGCTACTACCACCACTACTATTATTACTACTACTCTAATACTACTGCTGCTCCTACTGGCACTACTCTAATACTTCTACTATTTCTGCTATTACTACTACTACAACAACTTGTACTACTACTGCTGCTACTGCTACTGCTACTGCTACTGCTACTACTACTACTACTACTACTACTACTACTACTACTACTCCTATTACTACTACTACTACTCTAATATTACTGTTACTGCTAGAAATACTATTAGCAGTAGTAGTACATTTACTACTACTACTACTACTTCCTATCAAGTAGGATATTGAATACAACGTAGCATGGATCTTACGCGTATCGTCTCTCTCAGTCAGATGCACCACGTATTATTTAAATACAGCTCGGGCAATCTGCATCTAGGGATATTTTATCACGAAGTATGGCGCAGAAAATGTCAATGGTTGTGTTTCTATGTTACAGAATGTGAAGAGGGATGTTCCAAGTGCGAATCTGAAACTAAATGTACGGCCTGCACAGATGGCTTCTACAAACAGGCCAATAAGGATATTTGCTCTAGTAAGTCTTCAGATACTGATACTACTACTACTACTAGAACACCAACTCTACTACTACTGCTATTTCTACTACCACTACTACTACCAAAACTACTACTACTAATACTACGTTTGTTACGACATGCAGTAGTAACTCCTACTACTACTACACTTCCACTACTGCTAATACAACTACTATTTCTACTACTACTTACATTACCACAGCAGCACTGTCAGGTAGGATACGGAATACAACACAGCATGGATCTTACGCGTAGCATCTCTCTCACTCAGATGCACCACGTGTTTGTCAAATACATCTCAGACAACCTGCATTCATGGATATTTTATTAGGAAGCATGGCGAAGAAAATGTCAGTCGTTATGTTAGTATGTTAAAAATGTGTAGAGGTATGTGCCATGGGCGAATCTGATACTAAATGCACGGCCTGAATAGATGGCTACTACAAACTGGCCAATAAGGATACTTGCACTAGTATGTCTACAGACTATGCTACTACCACTACAACTACTACTTGTACTACTACTACTACTACCTCTGTTACTACTCTGCCATTACTATTACTACTATTTGTAGTAATAGTAATAGCAGCGTAGTAATAGTACAATTATTCCTACTACTGCTACTTCCATTACCACAGCAGCACTGGCCAATAAGAATACTTGCACTAGTAAGTATTCAGATACTACTACTAGTGGTACTGTTACTACTACAAATACTACTGTTAATATGCTTGTACTACTACTACTGCAATTACTACTCTAGAACCCTTGCTACTACTGCTACTACCACTAATACTACTACTACAACTTTTACTACTACTACTACTACTACTACTACTACTACTACTACTACTACTACTACTATATTGCGACTCTTTCTACTAGTACTGCTACTACTATTACTACTAATACTCTAGTACAAATATTACTACTCACGAACTGCTGATACTAATACAATTACTACTAATTTTACTACTACCACCACTACTATTACTACTACTACTCTAATACTACTGCTGCTCCTACTTGCACTACTCTAGTACTTCTACTATTTCTGCTATTACTACTACTACAACAACTTGTACTACTACTGCTGCTACTGCTACTGCTACTGCTACTGCTACTACTACTACTACTACTACTACTCCTATTACTACTACTACTACTCTAATATGACTGTTACTGCTAGAAAACTAGCAGTAGTACTACATTTACTACTACTACTACTACTACTACTACTACTTCCTATCAGGTAGGATATTGAATACAACGTAGCATGGATCTTACGCGTATCGTCTCTCTCAGTCAGATGCACCACGTATTATTTAAATACAGCTCGGGCAACCTGCATTTAGGGATATTTTATCACGAAGTATGGCGCAGAAAATGTCAATGGTTGTGTTTCTGTTACAGAATGTGAAGAGGGATGTTCCAAGTGCGAATCTGAAACTAAATGTACGGCCTGCACAGATGGCTTCTACAAACAGGCCAATAAGGATACTTGCTCTAGTAAGTCTTCAGATACTGATACTACTACTACTACTACTACTACTACTACTACTACTACTACTACTAGAACAACAACTCTACTACTACTGCTATTTCTACTACCACTACTACTACCACAACTACTACTCCTAATACTACGTTTGTTACGACATGCAGTAGTAACTCCTACTACTACTACTACACTTGCACTACTGCTAATACAACTACTATTTCTACTACTACAACTACTACTTACATTACCACAGCAGCACTGTCAGGTAGGATACGGAATACAACACATCATGGATCTTACGCGTAGCATCTCTCTCACTCAGATGCACCACGTGTTCGTTAAATATATCTCGGACAACCTGCATTCATGGATATTTTATCAGGATGCATGGCGAAGAAAATGTCAATCGTTATGTTAGTATGTTAACAAATGTGTAGAGGGATGTTCGAAGCGAGAAACTCTGACACTAAATGAACGGCCTTCACATATGGCTTCTACAAACTAGTCAATAAGGATACTTGTACTTGTAAATCTTCAGTGGAGTGATCAGTTGCAATCTGATCATGATCATGAACACGTGTTCCTGTTCAGCGACCAGCGAACTGAGAAGAGGCTATCTGTCACAGTGGTGGCATTACTGCAATTTCCAAGCTGTTTTCAACCAGGATTTTCTAGTCAACTACTGGCGTAATACTGTTTTGTAGTTGGATATGCTAAGTTTTTAGTAACTCTTTTTGAAAAATGGCATAGCGTAGTAGTTTATGTTCCTGTTGTATTGACGAAGATATTTTTTAAAATAGCAAATGCACACTTAGATATTGTGTTAATATTAAAATAGGTTTAGCATAGGCAAACGAGCGGTGATGTCTACCGTAATATATGACCTATCAAACATTTATATAACAAGTGAATGTTATATATAAAAGCATAGTATATCTACAATATGTTTATATTTATTAACGAAGGCAGGGGGATCTTATTTTACAATCAGTTACTTTATGTTACAATATTTATATGACATTTGTTTGGAATAAAGTTGTCAGATTGACTGACTGATATTATGATGATTGATATGAATTAATATTAATTACTTTGGTGATGTTCAGACAATCTCAGTTGTGGGCTTGATTACCCATCTTATTGCCTTGTTGTGAAGGAACCGAACTATTGATGTGTGTGCGTGTGTGTAATTGTGTGCATATATATATATATATATATATATATATATATATAGACATATATAAAACATGCCCAGTAAATAGAAGATTACACACACCTGCACACCCATATATATATATATATATATATTTATATATATATAAATATATACGTATATATATATACGTATATATGGGTGTGCAGGTGTGTGTAATCTTCTATCTACTGGGCATATTTTATATATGTTTGTTAATTTACTAACTTAATTATGTTTATGATAAATTATGGAACTTTTGCACATCAGATCAGATAAGTATAATGTATAAATTGAGTGTAAACCAGATTGTAACACTTTAACTGTTTATTCTGAAAAATAACTTGGACACACCCACGTACACTCCTCAGTGCTTCGTTTATTATATTAATATGATCATAATCAACACAATTGCACACACGGCGAAGGGTTTCGAGTAAATAATTCAGTTATATTAACAACATACAATCACTGAGTTTTGGCTTTTATGAATACAATTTGGTGTAAATTAGCCTTAATCAAGCAACAAAATGGGACCAATCTCCACAGACCACATATGAGTCCCACTTTGTTTGAAAACGCCCCCCCCCCAAAAAAAAACGACCTCGTTATAGGCCTGCTGGGGATGCTAATATTGTGTTTGTATATAACATGAAAGAATATAAGACGAAACCACATGGTCCACCAATCTCACACCCACTTCATTGTACTTCCAGTTAGAAATGTAACCTTCTGCATTATGAGCCCCCCACGTGAACATGTGGAGTCTAAAAGCCACCTGTAGCCTGAATTAGTAAAATGTGAACCCCCCATGGTGGCTACAGACCTGGATAGTATAATTGTTTTAATTAAATATTCAACGACATAATTGTGTGTGGGTCTGTGTGCGTGTTTGTGTATGTGTGTTTGCGTGTGTTTGTGTGAGTGTGCGTGTATATATTTGTATACTTGTGTGCATGCGTTTGTATGCGTGTTTGCGTGAGAACGCGTCTGTGCGTAAGCATGCTTTAAACGTCCGTCCGTCTGTCCACGTTACTGGATGCCACCGTATTGAAATTATATCAACCTAAACGAGCGAATGTCGTGTTCACAGGTCCCAGCAAACTCGGCATTGGCGTCATCATCGGCATCTCTCTTGCTGTCTTCGTCGGCGTTGCTATCGTTGTCGTCTTCGCCGTTGCCCACAGTCGAACGCAAGCAGCACGGAGGAGGTCGTACGACAACGGCCCCCGTGTGCGTAGTCAACTGCGTTCCGAGCGACGGAGTCGGCAGCCGAATGACTACAACGAAGACTACGAGGAGGTACTCGAGCCAGCAGGCAACTACGACCCGAGTGCAACCGGCGTTGTGAATGACGCGTTCCAACTTGGCACACGTTAACCAATATGCCTTACAGACTGGCACATATCTGACACGTTCGATACATGGATACATCCAACTGACAGATCGACCACGTGACATATTGCCTAGCATCAAGGTTCACCAAGCGGACGGTCCGTTGTATATTTTGTTGAAACTCTGGCCCAGATTGCTCTCTTTGCGACACAATCACAGAGCCAATTGGTAAAGCGAGAACTGTTGTATGCGGACAAATTTATGTGGCTGCTGTCATGTCGCCCTTGTAAAGTAATACACGTATTGTCAAAACGCAGCTTGATGGAAGTCACGCGTATGCTTGTGATGGTCACTTCAATTTCTGGATCCGTCAATTATTCATAATATCAACCATTAATATTGGTTATACTTTGTTTTTTACAAGTTCGTCGCCGATTGGTACAACCCACAGGGTGTCCAAGGGATTATTCGCAGCGAAGCTTTTCCTTTTAACAATGTAGATGTAGAATAACACGCCTGTATTTACACCATGTATTCGTGGTACAGGTATTAACAACTGTTCGGTGTTTCTAACGTGACGTGTAGTAACGTTACTTTGAGCGTTATTCGCTTCGTATTCTATGATAAATTGTACTGTATCAAACTGGTCTACCAATAATGCCAACATGAACTGTCATAATTAAAGTGATGTCCTTGCCAAATTCCGCTGCAATACCAACGTGGTGTTGGAAATGAGGGTCGAGTCAGGACTACTGGTGGACTTTGATTGGTTCAATGATTATTGGCTCTTTACCTTATAATGGATGTAGAAACGTTAGCAATAACAACACTATACTTTGTAATATTCTTATAACAAACCCGAATATTGTACCTATGCCTAGCGTTCTGTTCCATCTAAACATAACATATTAACACAGTAGTCATACGGAATCCTAACTAAAGCAGGGTAGGACACACGTAAATAACCACTGGTCTGGTCATCGTGCAGCGTAGTCTACGTCAGACAGGGAATTATTCAGATAACAAGTTAGAAACGGCCGTTCAATTATTAATTTTATACAGACAAGAAGATCACTGCCACCGATGGTCATAAGCAATCGTGGGAACTTGCACATTCCATTTACGACATCCCGGTAAATTGAAAAAATATATATTTATTCAGGTAAGCATCACACGATACGTATCAATGTCAGAAAACAAACACAGTGCCATGCCAGTTCGTAATTTGATCGTGAGCGTCATCACAAAGTTGGTTTTCAGAGGTAGTGAAGATGGCAAGAGCGTGGAGCGATGTAGCGCAGTGATAGAGCATCGGCCTCTCAACTGAGAGAACACGGGCTCGAATACTGTGCTGCCGTGTTCAAACTTGGACAAGTTCGCTCACTCTACGTTGCTCCAGTTCACTCAACTGTATGAATGAGTACCTGGCTATAGATAGTGATGGACATTTGTGTACGAATAGGCTTCGCGTATCAATTTCAGCGTGGCCGAATGTTGTCCATATAAGTCTAGATGATGTTCCATTTAAAAGGTCTGCCAAAGAGTAAAGTATAAAGCGCTAAGGATTGGAAGTATAAGAACTTACCTTTCCTTTTTAACAGTTCGTACTCAGGGCGAATGTTGGGGATAGGGTTACTAGTGCAGTAGTATCGCGAAAGTATCGCGGTAGTATGATTGTGCTGGCAGTGCAAATATGGTTAAAATATTGACAAATATCTCAGAAGTGTTAAACACAGATACGATTATGTTGATTCCGTGTTTACTCGCCATCTGGGTGTTTCCTACGAGTAGCAATCGTATAAATTGCTGTTAAATAATGTTAAACTTTGAAATACTCATGGCGAGAATGATTTTTTACCTAGTTCTTCACGGTGGATGGGAAAATTTGCTTATTATTATTACTGTATTGGCATTAAAGTACTAATCTTACTGTCTCTGACATTTCTAATGTACATGTATGACGTCGTGTATTAATGGTGAACTTGTGTACACATTGGCATACTTGTGTACACATTGGCATACTTGTGTACACATTGGCATACTTGTGTACACATTGGCATACTTGTGTACACATTGGCATACTTGTGTGTTCATGTGTATGCTGAATATAGAGGTTTCCAGCATTTGTTATAATTTTTTTGCCTAAATGTTAATGTACATTTTATGAATTTTGGAAATTGTTAGTAAATATAATTAAAATATGGTGTACCTGTTGTTCAATACATGGTATGAAACTATTTTATATTCAAATAGCTAAGATGTCCGGCTTTGAACAGGGAAACACATGTTTATGTTAATGTCATGTATATGCCAATGGATATCATTAATATTTAATCTCAATAAGCCGCACGCCATCTCGGGTACTAAGTTTACTTTACAGTAATAAAGAGTCAATAACGTACCCAACCTTGTGTTAAAGTTTAACTCTAAATGTGTGCCAGTTTAAAAGTTTAACTCGAGTTTATGTTAGTCTGTCGTATTTTGTCAGTAGAGCAGTAATTTTTAATTTACGCCAATCACACCCCTTCATTGCTTCATATATCGTTAGCTAAAGGCCGGGATATATGCTGGCATTTTTCGCCCGACCTGACCAGACCAAACCAAACCCACCCCGACTGCAGCGTATCCACTACACCGTCGGACAGCGACTATTCGTTGCTGAGGTAGATTGCCAAGCCAGCATGTGCACTACAGATTTTGCCTTGGTATATTAATGTGTATCCATCTATTTGAAATAAAGAAGTGTCAGCCTCTTCATCGAGCCATGTTTCCTGTAAACACAGAGCACTAATCTCACAGCCACTACTTCTGAATGTATCTAGCTTTATATTTGGTTATAGGTAGGTATATGGTACTGGAAATATGTGTAGGCGTTTAGGATAGCATACCGCACGACAGTCAGCGGCGATCTCTGACAACTAGTCTGTCGAACGAGATATACGCGCGTACTTCCCTTCAGCACGTAGCTGCATCATCTTTAGAAGTACATCTTTATGTTTCTGTACGACCTTCGGTGAATAGTCTTCATTCACACACACACACACACACACACACACACACACACACACACACACACACACACACACACACACACACACACACACACACACACACACACACACACACACACACACACACACACACACACACACACACACACACACACACACACACACACACACACACACACACACACACACACACACACACACACACACACACACACACACACCGTTCGGCTTCACGGTCCTTAAACGACGAAAATTTCACTATCACGGATAGTGTCCTCTTCGCCCCGTTCGCCATTCTCGCAGCGCCCGTTCGGTGAGCGCGCTCAATCTTCATCGTTTCGACTTTGTCTGCAGTGATGGCGAACTTATTCAACAGGCTGTTTTTTTTATAAGTTCTTCCGTTGTTTTCCCACGTTTCGTCCACAATTTCTGGGATGCCGTCGATCCTGACGTTCGTTCGTCTAGTTTGGTTTTCTTCTAGCTTCTGCAGTTGTTGTTGCAGGTGATCGACGCTAGTGGCAGTAGGTTGTATGTCAAAGTTTGATAACTCACGCTTGAGGTCGGCCACCTCCTGCTGAGTACGTTGCAGGCTGTGCTTTTGGTCAGCCATAGATGTTATTGTCACGGCCATGAAGTTGTTTATTCTAGAGTTTGTGCTTTCCATGAAGGATTGCAAGCACTTTGGGATAATGTTTTGCTGCACTTCCAACAGTCTGTTGAACGTTCAATCACAATCAATCACAATCAATCATAATCACAATACTTTATTGTCCCTTGGGAGGGAAATTCATTTGGAGTGTAGCAGCATATTAAAATAAATAAAACAAATGTACATGCAATAAAATAAAAATAAATTAAATTAAATTAAAATAAATAAATAAGTTAAAATGAGTTGAATAAGTTACAAAAGTTTAAAAAAGTTAAATAATCTCATAACTCATCTCAAGCTCACTCAGTGTCAGACTGGCAGGGACGACTGGCAGAGATGGAGGGGAACGAAGGTCAGATACTCATTCATTAGTCTAATTGACGAGGTAATAAATGAGTTTCGAGTGCGATTCAGTTTACAGTGAGGGAGTTGAAAGCGGCGGCCAGAAGGAATTAGTTCATAGCTTGGACACAGGAGATGTTCGGGGTCGGAGGAGACATTCCTTCTCTTTCTCTCTACCCGTTGCCTGTATAGATCCTCTAGACTGGTTTGCTTTTCCCCCACCACATTGCCATTAACCCTGACTGTTCATGCCAGAGTGTTGCGATGCACGATTCTCAGGCCGCCGTACCACACAACAAACACACTTGTAAACTTAAAAAGCTGCAAACTTTCTTTGACAATTTTGCAAACAAACCCACAAACATACTTGTAAACTTACACAGTTGCAAACTTTCACTGACAAACTTGCAAACAAACGTACAAACACACTTGTAAACTTAAAAAGTTGCAAACTTTCACTGACAATTGTGGAAACAAACGTACAAACACACTTGTAAACTTAACAAGTTGCAAACTTTCACTGAACAATTTGGAAACAAACCCACAAACATACTTGTAAACTTACACAGTTGCAAACTTTCACTGGGAAACGTGCAAACAAACGTTCAAACACACTTGTAAACTTAAAAAGTTGCAAACTTTCACTGACAATTGTGGAAACAAACGTACAAACACACTTGTAAACTTAACAAGTTGCAAACTTTCACTGACAAATTTGGAAACAAACTCACAAACATACTTATAAACTTACAAATTTGCAAACTTTCACTGACAAACTTGCAAACAAACCTGCATTTCTTCTTTTTCATTTCAGCATATTTCTGCGAGACGTAGCTGCCCAGATGGTCCCACGATGCGCTGCTCTGTCTGCCGTTTGTCTCCCTGCTCTCACGATGTCGTCTTTCAGCCAGTCGCTGATGTCCTGCTCCCATCTTCTCCTTGGTCATCCCCTTCCTCTCTTTCCCTCCACTTTGCCTTCTAGGACAGTTTTCTCTGCATACATACTTTTAAACTTACAAATTTGCAAACCTTCATTGACAAACGTGCAAACAAACGTACTTTTCACAGTAGAACTCAGCAAATTTAACTGTTTCGACAGGTAGAACTCGTGAAATTCCACAAATCCCACACAATAAACAGGTTTACCTCGTGAAATTCCACAATTTCCACACAATGGACACATAGAACTCGTTAACTTCCACAATTTCCACACAATTTACAGGTTTACCTCGTGAAATTCCACGTTTTCCACACAATGGACAAACATAACTCGTGAAATTCCACAATTTCCACACAATGGACAGGTTTACCTCGTGAAATTCCACAATTTCCACACAATGGACAGACAGAACTCGTGAAATTCCACAATTTCCACACAATAGACAGGTCTACCTCGTGAAATTCCACAATTTCCACACAGTGGACAGGTAGAACTCGAGTGTGTGTACTGATCACTCCATCGTCAACACACTTCCGGGAATGTTAGAACTGTAGAGGCAGCCATTACAGTCACATGAATTCAGGTGTGACGGAACTTCTAGCATAGCGCCCCTAGTGTATAAATATGTGGGCACCATCTAACGGGTAAACAATTTATTAGTCGGAACTTATACTTAGACCAGCGAGTTTCAAGGCGTACACCTCACTTTTCCCATTTCACTGACAACAATTGTTTTGTCAACGTATCCGTGTGAGTGGCGTTCAATATATAACCGAAAACGACTATGTCGATAACATGTAAGGACATCCACGTGACATGACTTAATTCAAAGAGGTGACCATCACGATTCCCGACGCCACACAACGGACACCTATGTAACTACTTAGAGTAATGCCATCTACTGTGGACGTCGTATCTCTATTCGTCGACACACTTCCGGTTTTGAAACTTCCGTATTTACACACTACATGTGACCATACCATCCACACGGTTTAGAGAATTTCCTATGCGAGGTGTCGCGTCATCTAGAATAAGTCACACTATTATATTAGAAAGTGGCCATCTTTCAAATGATTCACACCCGTTTGCACGACATCCGTTAATATAAACAGTGCGCGCGGCCATGAGATATAGGTAACTTCCTGCGCCATCCAAAGAGAGATAACAGCCAACAGGCGAGGCAACGGAAGAGACAACGGACGATATAACAGACGGGGCAACAGGCGAGACAAAAGACGAGGAAACGACTCAGCTTGTGTCAGACACCCTTGTATCTGACACTATCTATCTATCTATCTATCGAGTCGTGGTTTTCAAAGTTGTGGTCGTGCCGACAACTGGATCGAAAAATGTCTATGTCCAAATTAAAACAAAATCTAAGGATGCAGCTAAGGAAAATCACGTTGCATACCTTCATTTCAAGAGGCAGCCGTCTGTTCGGATTCACGTCCAACGATCCGGACATGGGACTCGTATGAGGTATCGCTTCATTTAACGGAAAACATATTTATATGAAGCAGCCATCTTTCAGCGACACAATTCCATATTTACAAATTGCGCGAGCGAACAGACACGATATGATCTTCTCGAGAGTGGAAAAAGGAAAGACCACATTCATCTGAATCAAGGTACATACACTAGTTTTCAGCATCATCTCATTTGTATAACCAATCAGAGCGAACGTACATCACGTGACTTCCCTTAATATAAAAACTGTGAGCGTTCATTAGACAGGCGACATCCGGCGCAACTCAACGGACACCAATGTAACTAGTCAAAGTAACGCCATCTACCGACCATGAAAGATCTCTATTCGTCGACTCACTTCCGGGAATGGTGGAACCGTAGAGGCGTAGCGCCCCCTAGTGAATCATTGGAGTACTACGTTACACGATGGCGCCATCTAGCGGGTAAACATATCTAATTAGGATTAGATAGAGAAAAAAGTTGGGTTTAATCTCGCGAAAATGTTACGTTTTGTCCCACAGGGACAAAAACAAAACAATTTCAGAAAATGTATACATCCCACATTGTTTAATTTTTTGCGAGAAAAACCTGTCCATTGTGTGGAAATTGTACAATTTCACGAGTTCTATGTGTCCATTGTGTGGAAATTGTGGAATTCCATGAGGTAAACCTGTTTATTGTGTGGAAATTTTGGAATTTCACGAGTTCTACCGGTCGAAACAGTTAAATTTGTTCAGTTCTTCTGTGGAAAGTACGTTTGTTTGCACGTTTGTCAGTGAAAGTTTGCAACTTTAAAAGTGTGTTTGTACGTTTGTTTGCACGTTTGTCAGTGAAAGTTTGTAACTTTAAAAGTGTGTTTGTACGTTTGTGTTAGTGAGTGAATGAGGGTTTTTGTGAGTGAATGAGTGATTCGAGTGAGTGATTTGAGTCATTTGAATGAGTGAGTGCGTGAGTGATTGACTGAGTGAGTGAGTGAGTGAGTGAGTGAGTGAGTGAGGGAGGGAGAGAGGGAGTGAGGGAGGGATTGTGTTAGTGAGTGAGTGAGTGAGGGTTTGTGTGAGTGAGTGAGTGAGTGAGTGAGTGAGTGAGTGAGTGAGTGATTTGAGTTAGTGAGTGCGTGAGTGAGTGATTTGAGTGTTCTAAGTCCCTACTATATAAACAATTACTAAGTCCTACGAACTATAAAAATTTATAAGTCGTGTCTAGATACAGAAGCCGTGGTGATGGTAGTGGCTAGAGCTTCGGTTTCTCAACTTGGTCTAAGTTTGGTTCGAGACACTCGTTGGTCTAAGTTTGTTTTGTGCAATTCGCCTGTTTAAGTTTCGTTCGTGCAACGCGTTCGTCTAAGTTTGGTTCATGATACAACACACACACACACACACACACACACACACACACACACACACACACACACACACACACACACACACGCACGCACGCACGCACGCACGCACGCACACGCACACACACACACACAACACACACACACACACACACACACACACACACTCACACAACACACACACAACACACACACGACACACACTCACATACACACTGTAGCATTTCTGCTATTTGTGGATATTTAAATCTACTTTCTTTAGGTTTAATTTGGTAAATGAGGAAGGTCAAGCCACTAGATAAGCAGATTGTTGATTAACCGCCTTAGTTACGTAATTACAGCAACTCGGTTGCAGATGCGCTCAGTGGGACGTGGTATTCTGTTGCTAGCGCTTCTAGGCAAGCAGGTGGTTTCACTGTATCTTAGCGGGTGTTCCACAATGCCTAGCTTGAATTGTATATTGTATTAGCCTATAGAAATGATGGAAACCTGTCATATGATGTGTAAATAGGTCCGCTTATATAAACATCTGTCGTACGCATTTCGCCATCTGGGCGCTGGCGAAAGACTGGGACAGATCCAGGGTTCGACGAGACAGAGAATAGCAAATCAAGTCGTGAAGCGTGGTGGGAATCGTTAACGTGGGTTACGTTCCCAAGCTTGTGTGTGTATAATATTCAGCGTCCAGAATGACAGTTCGAGCTTCGAAGAAGCCATGCCGCCACGTCAGCGGTTTATTGAAACAACTTTCCGGTCGGCCCCAACGTATTTGCGTCGATGAGCGATAATCGCGACACACTCACCCAGCTTGGGCCATCCTCGAACAGCGGTCTCTCAGCGACATGGTCCGAAAGCTTGACCGAATGCGACCCATAGCGGCCGGCGGTAAGCGTATACTGCCAGGCGTCGTCATTCGCGCGAATCCGCTCATCCGACTTCTCGATCGTTTGGGACCGTGCGAAACACGTCAATCATAGAATGGACGCGACTCGAGAATTCGCGGCGTACGACGGCAATCGTCAACTGCCCGGCTTCATCACTCGTGCGGCCTAGATACACCGTTCTGATTGTATTCTGAGCTCGGCGTGTTGACTTCAACAAACGTTCGTATAGATTCGAGATGGGACTAGCTTTTTTTCATTTCATTTTCTCATTGAACATATCTATTATTTGTTGTATTATGAATTGTAGTTATCTGGTGTCTTGAAGAGAGGTATTATTACCCTTGAAGTATTCATATATATATTTGTTGTATCAGATTACTGTAATGAGAGTCCGCGAGGACTAGCTATATCCTGTGTATTTACCTTATGGGGGTTATTCTTAGATAACACTTGGCGCCTAGTGTTTGGTCATGTAGTTGTATAATCCACCTTAGAAAGGAAGTGGAATTTGACAATTGAAAGATTAATTTATTTTCTTAATTAGATATATTCAAAGATTCAGTGTTATTGTTTAAGATGTTCTATTACAATTTGGTTATGGGATTTTTTTTATTCTTTTAAATTTTGCAAATCGATATACTTACCAAAAGGAAGATATCTTGTAATACAAGGTTATTAAATTTTCCTCGTATTTGTGTTGCTTATTCACGATAACCGTACTTTCTCATATGCGTTGACCTTGACATATAAGAACCATACTAGACTGAGCCATCTAGTGTACGGAGACCTTGCTAATCCGTGACACACACCTCTGTACGTTTGTTTGCACGTTTGTCAGTGAAAGTTTCCGTCTTTGCAAATTTAAATGTGTATTTGTATAATATACTAGCTGGTCTAAGTTTGGTTCGTGCAAGTCACTGGTCTAAGTGTGATTGCAGTGTCAAAGACCACAACTCGATAAAGACAACGGTACCCGACACAGAGTGATCCACCTGTGTATTCGGTGGACTGAAGAGAGTCGTGCTGCACTTCTTGCCTTGTGCCCTACTCTCACAATGAATCACATCACCCAGGTGTGGTGGACGTAGGTCACCCAGAGCAATAACAGAAGAGGGCACGCCATCCCGGATCTCCCACACATCGGGTGGGGCTTGTTGGTCTGCCGTTTGCCACAGCATGACCTGCAGATGCACCCGCAGCACGTACAGGAACAGTTTGATGAATGTTGGAGGCAGGGCCTTGACGTTGGGACTTTTCTTCTTCTTGACGAAGAGTGCGAAGCGAGCAGACTCCATGGATATCCCCGGTGGCTGATCGTACAGAACGATGAAGAAAGTTTTCGCCGTCTCTATCAGATCCGCTTGCGTGCCGCCCACCTCCCCCAGCACATCATCCATACCCGGGAAGTCCCCAGTGAGCAAGGTGTTTAGTGCGTTTATCTTGCCTTTGGCTTACGGATATGAGGTCGTGTCGCACCCGCCGAGGGTGTGCATGCCAAGCATCTGCAAACACTCTGGCCCTAGGTCAGCGCAGATGGCGTTGATATCCAGCACTGTCCCATCCCACTGCTCCATCTGCACCTCGCACTTCAGCTCCTCCTGATACACCCAATAGACCAGTAGGACAAATACGCCTGTGTCGTCGCTAAGTAAACGGCTCACGCTTTTGCCAGAGCTGGCAGCCTAAATGACACAGGAGATGGTGATGGCCGCCTCATCATGACCAAACGCACCATCGTTACGAGTCTCCATTGTCACGTTCTCTCCTGCACTGAAGGTAGACAACACGCGTTCCAGGCTCCGCTTGTGGTTCTTGCTCTTCAGGATTGAATCTCTTTTGGGAAGAGGACTGGTGATTGAGAGCTCTTAGATGAGGGTAGCTTCATCAGCCCGCCGTATTATCTCGTGATCCTTGGCAGATACATCTTGGTACTTGTCGAAAACAATGAGTTTCTCACTACCATCTGGATAGTGACTCAGCCGACCCTGGATGGATGCGATCAGATCTGAGGGATTGCCGTCGTGTGGCCACACGATACCGTAGAACAGCTGCTGAACATCCACGATGAAAATTTCCGCAGCAGTTGGCGATATCTCGAGCACACCCAGACGATTGACCAGCCCCAATTTGTTGGCTTAGCGGAAACAACCATGCTCGTCGATGAGCGATGGAGGCATTGCACACTGCTCGTAGTTGAACAGAAGCCCAAGCTCCATCTTCCGTCGCTGACCAATCATCAAGAGCCGGAGAAAAATGTTTTCAACATCGATGACTGGACTACCCTTGTTGCCATTGTTCTGCTTCTTCAGAACGTCCGTCGTCTTGATAGGACTACCAATACGATCGTAGAATCCATATGGAAGACTGGCGATGTACTTGCTCTCCATCTTTTCTCCAAGCACAATCGAATCAGCCACATTCATTTCAGCAGGAGGACGTTGAGAATGGTCTTGCTGATCCTGATTACCTGGATGATGAGTTGGAGTACATAAAAGGTGAAGATTATTAGACGATATGTGCATTTACTGACTGCGTAAACCTTACGTTTATTGCATAGCATTGTGTAAAACTATCTTTTATCTATAGTGACGGATATCAATCTTTGTAACACCCCTACAATGACTTTCGTACATTGATTACTTAATACAAGAATTTCCCTCACAAAGAAATAGGAATGCCAATGTTCATAGTGATATTTGCACTGTACGCTACGTGTAACAGATTTAACAAGATTGCCACCCAGAGAATTAACTCTAGGTGGCAGGTGGACAAGGAAGCCCTTTGGCTTATCGAGAGTTCGACCCTTTTATCTATGTGTATCCCGCCCGTCTGAGGTATGTGTCGATTTTATTTTTAAACATATTCACGATACTAGCACCCACACAATCAGCAGGTAATCTGTTCCATTCATTTAAAATTCTTTGTGAAAATGACAATTTTCTTATATCCAACCTACTCTGCTCCTTTGCTAATGTAAGTTTATGTCCTCTAGTCCTTCTATCTTTTTTAACTGAGAAAAAAAAATTCTATCAATATTTTCATAACCCCTCAATATTTTAAACACTTCTATCTGATCTCCTCTCAATCTCCTGGTCTCTAGTGTTGTTAAACCGCATTTTTAGGCGTATTTCGTAACTAAGATCCCTCAGTTCTGGAATCATTTTAGTTACTCTCCTCTGCACTCTTTCTAGCATATCTATGTCCTTCCTGCGATATGGCCTCCACGCTTGAATACAATATTCTAAATGAGGCCTAACTATTGTTTTGAACAGCGGTATTATGAGCTCTCTTTCCTTATACGTTATGTTTCGCCTAATTAATGCAAGGATTTGATTTCCCTTTGAAGCTGCAATTCCGCACTGCTCTGAAACCTTCATATCAGCACTAATGGTTAACCCTAAGTCCTTTTCTTTCACAGTAGTACTTAGTACAGTACCCCCCATTGTATATTCTACCTCTTCGTTCCCATGTCCTGTGTGGAGGCATTTACATTTCCCAAAATTGAACAGCATTTGCCACTTTTCAGACCACTTGATCAACCTGTCAAGATTATCTTGTAAATGCTTTCTATCTCCATTACTTTTAATCCTTCTAAACACTTTTGTATCATCCGCAAATTTCAACACCTTGCTTGTTATTTCATCATTCAAATCGTTGATATATATTAAGAATAATATAGGTCCTAATACCGATCCCTGTAAAAAACATAACATATTTGTTAAGCATGACCTCGCTTTAAAAAAAACATGTTGAGATGGGTTTATCAAGTTTTGTTTAACAAGAAAACCCACCATGTGATCTTTAATTAATCTTTCTAATAATTTACAAATCACTGATGTTAAACTCACTGGTCTATAGTTCTCTGACTTGTTTCTCGAACCTTTTTTGAATAACGGTATAATGTTTGCTTTTTTCCATTATAAAGGAACCACTCCCTCTTCTAATGACAAGTTGAAAACTGTTGCAAGCGGTATGCTAATTTGTTCTACAATTTCCAATAGTAGTTTAGGTGGAATACCACCCACTCCAGGTGATTTATTATCCTTCATAGCCCTTATTTTCTTAGCTAACATTACCGGGGTTACAATTAATTGTCTTAAATAGTCTGAATCTGCCCCCTTAGACTTAGTCTCTGGTACTGGCAGTGAACTAATATCTTCCCTGGTAAACACTGAACTAAAGTACTCATTCAGGTCTTCTGCCATTAAGAATCCCTCTGATATTATATTTCCAGCACTATCTTCTAGAGGACCGACCTTATCTTGAACTTTCCGTTTCCTTCGAACATACGCATAAAAACTCTTGCTGTCATGTTTTATATTACTAGATAATTGTTGTTCATAGCTTCTCTTTGAATTTCTAATTTCAGCTGTAGCTTGGTTAAGTGCTTCTTTATAACTGTTGTAGTGTTCATTATTTCCAGTACATCTATATGACTTCCACATCATTTGTTTATACTTAATTTTTCTAATGGCTTCTTTCGATAAGTGTTTCTTTTTGGACCGTTTTCCTTGTTTTTTGAAGGGTACAAATTTATCGACTATGCACTTAATTTCACTCTTTAATATATTCCAGCATTCTGTTGCCGTCTTATTTTTTAGTGTGTTATCCCAGTCTATCTTTGCTAAATATTTCCTCATGTCCTTATACCTTCCTTTGTGGAATTTCTCCTATACTACTTTTTACTATTCCTTTCTGATTGTAATTTGATGGTAAAATGTATCTGGTTGTGATCGCTACTCCCCAGTGGCTCACATATCTTGACATTGACAACTAATTCATTCTGTGAGGACAAAACTATGTCTAACACATTCTCACCCCTGGTTGGTCCTAGCACATGTTGAGAAAGGAAAGTATCTTGAACTAAAACTAAAAACTTGTGGTCCTCACTCCCCGTACTCTGTAGAGATTTCCATTGTATATGCCCGTGGCTAAAATCCCCCATAATAATATAGTCCCGTTTGCTTACTTCCCTTATAGCGTTTTGTATTTTTTCATTCTCTGCTATGCTTATGTTTGGACTTCGATAAACTAACCCAACTGTTAACGTTGAGTTTCCTGTAACTATGTTACACCAAACAGCTTCTTCGCAATCTGCTTCTCTTTCTAATTTTTTTTCATAAGCCTGGATAATCTATCCAGGCTTATGAAAAAAAATTAGAAAGAGAAGCAGATTAATATATATAATAACTCCACCTCCCTTTCTTCCTATTCTATCTTTTCTAAACATTACATATCCTGTCAGTCCCAATTCAGCATCTGGTATATCGCTGGTGGTCCAGGATTCGGTTATACCTATTATATGAGGGTCAATATCTTCTACCATAATGTTTAGTTCATTTCTTTTGTTTACTATACTCCTTGCATTTAAACAAACACATTTATATCCAGCTTCAGAAGAGTATTCCAGACTGTTATTTGCTTATTTATTTGTGCTGTCTTTATCTATGCCTCCATTTTCAGGCTTTTCTGTGAGGCCCCCTGCGAATCTAGTTTAAATAAATGCAACCTGTCCCACTCTCAACAGATTGCAGCAGGTTCTCTCAGAAAACTGCTGCCCCCTTTCCACCAAGATGGAGGCCATCTCTCGTGTACATATCTTCCCTCCCAACAAAGTATCCCCATCAATCTGTGAATCCCACCCCCTCTTCTTCACACATCTGCTCAACTAGTGCATTGATCGCCATCCTCTTGCAGTTTCTATACGTTGCCCCCTTCCTCCCATTACTGGCAAAATTCCTAACAGAATAACCTGTTCAACTATTGTCTTCTTTAGCGTCCTAACTAACTGTCTATACTTCTGTACTATCGCAGTTGTTCCCTCCCTGTCTGCATTATTTGTTCCTACATGTACCAGTATAGAACCCCCTTGCCATGTCCCAATACCTTCTCTACCCTGTCAGTCACATGTTCAATCCTAGCCCCCGCTAAACAAACAACGACGTCCTTCCCCTTGCTCAGTGTCTTGTCCGTCTTTCTCATAATGGAGTCGCCCATAAACGCCCTCTCTTTCCTCATTGCCCCCTCAATCGCTGCCTTAGAGTAGCTCCTTCTTCGGTTTGCATCTGTCTGGTTGTTGTCTTCCCCCCTGTCGTCTTCTCTCCTGTCACATTCTCTTCCGATCCATTCTTTCCTGTCGCTTTTTCTCTTGTCACCTTTCCTACTGTCAGCGTCCCTTTTATCGACTTCTCTTCTATCACATTTGCTCTCAATTCCTTTCGTCCCTTCTTCTTTCGTCCCATCTAATTTTCCTCCCTCCTCTCCCGTCCCAACTTCCCTCCCTCCTTCTCTACGGTCACTTTCTTCCCTGTCACCTTCACGCTTGTCACGTTTTCTGTTGTCGATTTTCCAATTTCTTCCAATCACCTTCCCTCCTCTCAATCTCCTTTCCTCAGTTTTCTTGCCACTGCTATTCTCCTTCAGTCTTGCAGTATTCTCACCTCTCTCCCTGTCGTCTCTCTCCATTCGACCTGCCTCCTTGCTAATTCCCATCTCCATTCCCTTCACAGTATCTGTCAACCTAACTATCTCCTTCTGCAGACACTCCACCTTCCACTGAAAGGTGAATCCTTCCTGCAAGATTCTGCCCACGACTTCCCACAGCCGGACAATGCAAAATCTACCCAGCTGTGGCAGTTATCGCACACCAAGTGTCGCTTTGCCTAGACTTGCCGCTTGCAAGGCGCCATAACCTGATCAGAATTTATTTAATAACTTAATTAACTTAGTCTTTATAAAGACTGTTTGCTGTTATACTACAGTACACTTTAGGTTACAAATTTCAATTACACAGCCGACTATTTATCCTGACACGAACGCTAACATTACCGGTAGTGACCTAATTTAAATACAATCAATTACGTTACGTTGGGCTGCTTTATTTATTTAGGTTACGAACTTGCGCCGCCCGACTATCGCCCTTGCTTAATTTTAACAACAATGCTACCTAATCAAAATATCTAGCAAGTACTGGCTTACACAGATATTATCTTATGTAAAGAGTTTGATGGTTGTTACTTTATCTCCTATATATTCTACCACATAATCAGGTTTGTTAAATCTTGTTGACAACTTATCGACGAAGGCTAAGTGAGTTACCCTATTATCACTCACCATACTAAGGTGTTCTATAATACTAAAAACTAACTAACTTTAAGCACAACTGCTACTCAATATATGTTTATTGCAACTTTATGAATGATATTAAGGCAATAATAATACTTATCAATCAGTAATTCCACTTGTTTATCAACTTTTCTGCACCACCAATTTCCACGATCTATCTCCGCCAAATATATCCTCGAATTGTGTGACTTCTTCTTCATTTCAGCATATCTCTGCGAGACGTAGCTGCCCAGATGGTCCCACGATATGCTGCTCTGTCTGCCGTTTGTCTCCCTGCTCTCACGATGTCGTCTTTCAGCCAGTCGCTGATGTCCTGCTCCCATCTTCTCCTTGTTCTTCCCCTTCCTCTCTTTCCCTCCACTTTGCCTTCTAGGACAGTTTTCTCTAAGGAATTATGTCTTTTTATGTGTCCAAAATAACTCAGTTTTAGTCCTTTTATTTTGTTGACTAGTTGGCAGTTCTTTATGTCTAATTTTTTAAGGATCTCTGCATTGGTTGTTCTTGTTATCCATGGCACTCTTAGGCCTGTTCTGTAGCATTTCATCTCAAACGCTTGTATTCTTCTCATGTCTTCTTTGTTCAGTGTCCACGTTTCGCTCCCGTATAGAGCTGTTGGGAAAACGCAGGTTTTTAAAATTCTTATCTTTGTTGGTATGTTTTGTCCTTTCCATACATTTTTCAGAGTATTTAGTTTCTGCTTTGCTATGGCTATTCTTCTTCTGATCTCTGATGATGTCTTGCCGTCTCCTTGTAGTATTGCTCCAAGGTATTCGTAGTGGTTCACATTTTCAACTTGCTCCCCGTTGATTGCGATTTCAGTTTTTTCAATGCATTTGTCAGTGTCCATGATCTTTGTTTTCTTCACATTAAGTAACAAGCCCTTTTTCTCACTGTGTTCTTTTTCAGACATGATTAGGTTTGTTAAGCCGATTGTTGTAGTGGACAGGAGTGCGGTATCGTCTGCGTATCGTAGGTCTCTGATTCTATGTCCATGAATATTCACTTCATCGTATCTTGTTCTTCTGTCATCTAATTCTACATCTCTCATTATGTCTTCTGTGTAGAGGTTGAATAGGTATGGAGATAAAATACATCCTTGTCTTACTCCTTTTCCCACTGTAAAAGTTTCTGTAGTTGTGTTTTCCAGCCTGACTACTGCTAGTTGGTTGCTATAAAGTGATTTTAAGAGGGCGATTATCTTTGGGTGGAAGTTCATGTCGCTGAGCGTTTTCCACATCATCTGATGATTCACACAGTCGAAAGCCTTGGAATAGTCGATGAAGCATATTAGATCTTAGATCATTATTTATCTCTCTGAATTTCAGTATCAACATTGTCAGATTGAATATGTGGTCCCTTGTGCCTCTGTTTTTTTCTGAAGCCTGCCTGTGTACTGCTCACTTCCATTTCCATTTTATCTTGCATTCTTTTCATTATGATTTTCAGCAATATTTTGCTTGCATGGCTAATGATTGATATGGTTCTGTAGTTGGAGCATAGCTGTAGGTCTCCTTTCTTTGGTAATGGGATGTATATTGATTTCTTCCAGTCGTCTGGCCATTTTCCACTCTTCCATATTTTCTTACACAGTGCATGGTATATGTCTACTCCTTCTTCTTCCACTGCTTTTATCATTTCTGCCTGAATGTTGTCGCACCCAGGGCTTTTCACATCTTTTAGACTATTAATGGCCCATTTCACCTCATCTCTTAATGGTTCGAAATCGTCCTCGTCTTGGTCTTCGTTTCCCATATCAGGAGGGTCGTTGTTGTCTCCATCTCGTGCATACATATTTTCACAATATTCTTTCCATCTTTTGGCTATGTCTTCTGCATCAGTCAGAGTTTTCCCATTTTTATCTTTGATGACACTGAGTCTGGGCTGGAATGTATCTGTCATGTTCTTTATTTCTTTAAACATTCTGTGAGGACAAAACTATGTCTAACACATTCTCACCCCTGGTTGGTTCTAGCACATGTTGAGAAAGGAAATTATCTTGAACTAAAACTAAAAACTTGTGGTCCTCACTCCCCATACTCTGTAGAGATTTCCATTGTATAAGCCCGTGGCTAAAATCCCCCATAATAATACAGTCCCGTTTGATTACTTCACTTATAGCGTTTTTTATTTTTTTATTCTCTTCTATGCTTATGTTTGGACTTCGATAAACTAACCCAACTGTTAACGTTGAATTTCTTGTAACTATGTTACACCAAACAGCTTCTTCGCAATCTGCTTCTCTTTCTAATTTTATTTCATAAGCCTGGATAGATTCTTTAATATATAAAATAACTCCACCTCCCTTTCTTCCTATTCTATCTTTTCTAAACATTACATATCCTGTCAGTCCCAATTCAGCATCTGATATATCGCTGGTTGTCCAGGATTCGGTTATACCTATTATATGAGGGTCAATATTTTCGACCATAATGTTTAGTTCATTTCTTTTGTTTACTATACTCCTTGCATTTAAACAAACACATTTATATCGAGCTTCAGAAGAGTATTCCAGATTGTTATTTGCTTATTTATTTGTGCGTGGTTACAACGAGAGTCTTGTTTTATGAGAGGCTATATACTGGCAGACATGAACGAAATATGATTACCATTTCGCCTACATCGTCAGTAGTAGAAGCAGAATGTAGATTCGATAAGCATATCTACACATAAGCTACCACCAGACGCATCAATAAAACCTGTGCCAGCATTTTAAACAGCACAAACCAGTAAAAATGTTAAGGCTCTGAAAAGAGCCATTTGTTTTCTTGGTGTGGAAGTATGCAGCATCAGCCTCTCTGTCGTCTCTACCCTGTAACATCTGGAAAACTACAAATACATTAGGCATGATCACACACATTATGATGACAACTTAGACAAGGTAATTACAATTAGAGATGTTCCAATTGACTACAAGAAAACCACACATGCAATAGGAAAATACTGTGACAATATTAATAATAACTGAATACCAAATTGTTCAAGATGTTCATGTTGCTGTCAAAGCTGGGCCACCAGATTGCTTGTAACTACTTGTTGGTAGTACCTCTGAAACAGAAAATACAGCATCGGAATTTTGTGTTAAAATATATGTGTTAAAAGAACATGCAATGTCTCTTACTCAAAATGACTCTTCTATTGACTAACTGAGCCAATTCTGGGTGTAAGATAATCGTTTACTGGCCTCACTATGTTCTCACAACAACCACCGCCACATGATGTATTGGTTTTCTAAATGTTGTGTGTGCCCGAGCTATTGCCAACTTTTTAAGTTTGAAGGCCAACATTTTTGCATTTTTTGAAACTAACTCACTTATTGTCAATCCACGTATTTTTCGTATACATCTTTTTCTCCCACCACTTTGTTCTCTAACATTGTGTGGAATTTTTACCTGAGGCTGGTAGGGGTCACACATATTAAATATAGGAAATTTCAACTCATAATCTCTTTTTCTTACAACTGTGGAACCCCCTTACTTCTGAAACCTGACTTATGAGGATGACTTTTTGATGGACGACCAGGAAAGAGAGTTGATGCTGCAGGTTTATTAGGATCATGAAGCAGTTTAAGCAAGTGTCCCTTTTCAGCCTGCTGTTTTTCTGATTTAGTTGCCTTGTAAGACCTTTGCAGTAAGGACTGTACACCCCTGAAAACATTATCTCCACCTGTCAGGTTACTCCTAATGAGGAAGAGTATAAATAGACCAGGAGGAATTTTGGGTACAGTAGCGAAATACAACTCTAACATTTTATATTGGTCAAGGCAACGATTTGTTGTCGCTAGCATTGCATGCAAATGTTTACAGAAATATGGCTGTCGTGTTTGATTGAAATCTAAGCAAGTGCATATCGTAAGGAATATATTACAATGTAAATGCCATCATCTGTTGCCGGAACAGGAAGGTACTTTGCAACGACATCGTGGAATACCTTAGCAGCCTGTGTGTTCAACTGTATAAGTATATTTTCACTAGCAGCATTTTATGAATACGAATGATCATTGGCAAATGGTTTCTCATCTTCTGATGCAACAAATGCCCACCCATGTTGTTCCCAATTTGGAATGAGGCTGACCTTTCCAGCCTGAACCAGATGCATGTCTCTCGTGATACAATTTATCAAGTTACCCCTGGAAGTGTTTATCTGATTTAGAAATTTGGCTAAATTAGTAGCACCATGCACAGTGTCTTGTGCTTGTCTGGGAAGAGTTCTGTCAATGAATGTTCGAACTTGTAATGCTACTGATTTGTTCAAGTGATGCACATTTTCACCTTGGACAATCAACCTGAACTGATTTTCTGTTATATTATTTGTTAGCAAGAGTGGATTTCGCCTATCTTCTTCCGGCACCAAAAATGCTGTTGTTTGCCATGCACTAAGAAACCAGTTTGTATTCAGGTAGTCGGCAAAACTATTTTTGGTTTGTGCACAAACAACATAATTAGGAATATCATTATGTAGGTTGTTGAACAATGAGTGCACCAATCTGGTCCGGATATTTTCATGCCAACTACGCATTACACTTTTAAAGGCAGTTAAGACGGGGTTGATGACTATCTTTAGATCTAGGTAACTCATAGTCTTTTCTTTTAAAGCCTTCAGAGCTTGAAAGTTACACAGATCTGATTTCAAATGTAACTCATTATATGCTGTGTTTATATCCCACGCTTTATCATGCTGTATTACTGGATGGAAAATTGAACCATTTTGCAAAGTGCATGGTCTGACATAAAAAAATCCACTGTTGTCATCACAAATACACAACTGTTTTTTATGTGTACAGTTTCTGTCAGAACAAGGCATGTTGGCCATAGTAATTTCAAAATGCATCCTATGTACATATCACAGTTATTAATAGCTGCCATACCTATCCTACCCTGATTTGCTGAACCACAGTAAGTTAAACTACTAGTTTTGAAACGTGCTGCGTTCAGGTCATGTTTTATATCATACCCACAAATCACACTAAATCTTCTTAAGCATTTTAGATTTTCATTACCTCCCAGAATAATATGATAATTTCTGTTTAGTCTTGCATCACCCCGCTGATACATGAGAACCGAGTCTAAATTGTATTCCAAAATTATCTCAGCATTCCTCCAATCAGAATTTGTTAGTCTGTCCTTAGACTGGGAAATACCCTTACCTAAATAATCATGTGTTATTTAACACCTGTTAGAAATTTGGCATAGATTAGCAGATAATGAAGGTTTATCAGTGGTTCCATGTGTTAGTATACTTGTTGGATTTTCTGTAATGTAAATCTGACTTGGTGCTGATTTTTCTGTCATTCTAGCCCGATCAATATGATCTGTCATAGTCTGTGACATACGCCTACCTTTTTGGTTAGATTCTGAAGGGTGAAATTGAGTTTTGTCTATGTTCAAAAATCTTCCAATTTTCCAAGTCATCCTCTTTTAAAACAGGTTTTATTTTCCACCCACACATCATGTGGGGGTGACGGACGTAAGTGGCCAAACTGTTAGTGAACATGGAATCGGGCCTGCGTGTTGTGTACATAGTTGTATAGATACAGCATGCATTACACAATGTATTACCATTCACATGCTAAATGGATGTCTTGAGTGTCACAATTAATACATTGTTTAGAATTGTCATGGCAAGTGCTACAATTTTGACATTCTGTCAAATTTGGAGGACTTTCTGCGATTATGCTGCCACATTGATTTCTACACTCATCTGTGCGAGAGGAACATGACACATACATAACTACTGCTGTTTTGTTACCAACGTTTGCCACTGCAATTAAGTTAATGACCATAAAGCTGTCACCAGTTCTGTGAAATGTTTTGTTTTCCTTTCTGATAATATTCGAAACAAGTAACATGTCATCATCATGTTTAATCTTTGTATCAACATACTTACTCTGTATGATGTGTATGAGTTTGTCAAACAACATATTATCAAAAAAACGTTTTATAGGAATGCCTTTGTGGTCTGTACCAGCATAAGTATAATTTACAGATGTCAGCCAATTGTGAAATGATGCACCATCAACAAATGTTTGAATTTCTGCAACAGCTTGCATCTTTTTTTACCTGAAGGTGAACAATGAAATGATTTACTTTTCTTAACACCAAATTTATTCAAGCAAAGAAGATGCACAAAAGTTATATTTTCTGAGAACAAACATGTAGGCAAATATATGACATATTTGTAATTTGGGTAATATCATTGTTATTATTATTACACTTTCTAGAACTCATACTCACTCATCATAACGTGGAAGTACAGCGGACACTATGATGGGCACTCCAGGGTACGTCTGCTGGGCTTTTTGAATCAGTCGGTGATGTTGATCTAACATACGATGGAGATGACGGATGTCGTTGCATATAGCCGCCAGATTATTCATTGCCACATGCAAAAGTACTGCATCGACAACTGTTGGCTCCACCTCAGCTAGCACTGAAAGTTGTTATGTTAAAAATTTAACCTGTTCCATGTTAATTGTGATGCCTTTATAAAGGACCACATCTGTTTATAGATACACATGAAGTAACAAAGCGTCATCTGAAATATTATGGGAGACAAAAGTTTAACATTAAGCATATTTATGATTCAAGGGTTGAATTTGACACAGATATGCCAACAATACATCTAAAAGTAACTTATCACTTATAGGTAACCCACTATGGGTGTACTCCCAGGGAAATGTTATCTGAAGAAGGGGAATCATTTCAATGATTTAATCCACAAAGTTTTTCACCTGGAAAGTAAACATTTTGATACACGCAGTTATGTATTTACACAAACAGAATGGTTGTTGTCAAAACAGTTTGTTTTAGAATATTACATTACAATTGAATCATTGTTGCTCTCTAATTGCAGCCATGGGGAATCAGTAATAGCTGCAAGTGTGAATCTCACAAATATTATTAGTGTCATGGACGAACCACAACATCATTTTTACAAGCACTTTTGTGCATTCCACCATTTCAAATGCTTTCAAGGAACCAATGATGGATTGCATGACAACGTCACACTCTATATGAATTTATTAAACAAATAATTATATATCTATCTTACCTTGGTGTACACCATCAACACGCGCACCACGTCTGCGATGCAGGTCGAACTTGATGCCATCCACAGTTGGGGGGAGGTACTTGTAGATGGAATCCGCAAAAACAGCTATCAAGTAAGACATGTTGTCGTACTTCAAGAATAATTGGCAAGATAAACAAAATAGCAACAATACAAAAGGTTTGTACAATCACCACTGGTGATTGCTACCTCTGACCTATTGATTACAAAACTACAGTAATTACACTAATATAAAATACCACAAGACAATATCACCCCTAATAGTGTATATTGTAAACAATATTGAACTAACGAAGAGATGAACAAATCATGTAAAACAGCAATTTTTCTCATATAATTTGTGGAATCCACAAAAGCCTGCCACCAAGTAAGACAACAAGTGTCGTACTGCAAGATCTGTTGTTTTTCAAATGACTTGACTCACAGACCTCCAACCACCTCTGGCTAGTGACACATCCAAAGGAGTGTCTAGCCTCTATTAATCTTTCTCCATTAATCTCCCATACTGACCAGGAAATGCTGTGGAAAGCCACTCAAATTACTTATCATTAATCATATGACAATATGTGACTGCATGTAAGTTGACCTCATAGCAACTTTGTAACAAACTGACATGTAGTACATAACAAAGTTTGTCCTCAATATTTTTAATTAAATAGCAAAATATAAATAATTATTAATATTTCTAATTTATGTGCGACATCTTTGAGTTTGAAAACCGTTATTATAAATCCTAGCATAAGCCATACGTATAACTAAAACATAAGAGATATACAATGGATAATAAATAAATATCGTATGGAAACTGGATATTTTAAACATATTATGCACAAAGAGTATTTAACTCCCGAATAGGCCTAACACACAAATAACAAATGTAATTCAATAATTATTTATCCATTTGTAGCCATATTTTTAAAATTAATTCTGGATTTGACTGATTGATGTAATGCGAGTCATACTGGTAATGTAATGTTTGTGTATGTTGTTGATAAAATTTCAATTAATACTTGGGAAATTATGTTTACGTCTGATTCATTCAGGATATGAATTATTTTCTGTCCTTTATACGTTGATGATAAATTTTACATACATCTATCAAAGTTGGTTTTTGAGTTTTCCTGTTGTTGTAACATAAGTCACGCTATAAATAAATGCAATTAATACCATATCATGAAATGAAAGTATGTATCGCTTTAAATGTCATAAACGTTGCCAACAGAACAGATTACTGAACAATATTCAGGGTAGTTCTCATTCAATTCAAACTATTTCATTTTGCATATGTATACAAATATTTGGATATTTGCAAAATGAAATATTTTGAAGCCAATAGAATAGGTTCTTAATCTTCATTGACAATGGACATTTGGAATTGCATTACTATAGAGTATGTAGAAAATATAATTTCAGAAATTGTCTAAACTGTCATGTCATAATTTGTGTCATTATTTCATGCAAACAAAATTAGTAGTACCCGTCCAGTGTGTTACCCATTTTGGTAGTAAATGAACTCAGGAGTTAGCCTTAATAGCAAAGTAGGGGTAGGCCTAGCTAATTTGTGAAACAACCAGTTAATGTTTTTAGTATGAAAACATCAGCAGGAATTGAACCTGCTTCACAAATACAAGGCATGACTGGACGAGCACCAATTGTTTTAAAAGCGTAAACTGTCAAAGTTTTTATTTAATAATTTGTATAAAAATTTGAATAGGAATTTACCTTTAGCCAAAGGCAAGGGGAAGGTCTTCATCTTGAATCGTAAGGCAGAGCTGTCATAGTTGACAATTAAACGACGTTGGTGTGTGCAAAACAAAGAAATAAAAGGCGACAGGAAAAATAATCTGAGGGAAATTGTGTCATTTTGCCCAGTTTTGCCTTTTGTGTTTAACACAGTATTCGATATAAGATAAGGAAAGAGGGGAGGCGGTGCTGTGGTTTTGCCTTTTGTGTTTACCACAGTATTCGATATAAGATAAGGAAAGAGGGGAAGGTGGTGCTGTGGTTTTGCCTTTTGTGTTTACCACAGTATTCGATATAAGATAAGGAAAGAGGGGAGGTGGTGCTGTGGTTTTGCCTTTTGTGTTTACCACAGTATTCGATATAAGATAAGGAAAGAGGGGAAGGTGGTGCTGTGGTTTTGCCTTTTGTGTTTACCACAGTATTCGATATAAGATAAGGAAAGAGGGGAAGTTGGTGGTGTGGTTTTGCCTTTTGGGTTTACCACAGTATTCGATATAAGATAAGGAAAGAGGGGAAGGTGGTGCTGTGGTTTTGCCTTTTGTGTTTACCACAGTATTCGATATAAGATAAGGAAAGAGGGGAAGGTGGTGCTGTGGTTTTTACTAATTAATGTTAGTCTGATCCTGGCACGACACACCGAAAGATGACTTACTTAGCATTAGGTTTAGTTATGTCTTAGCTTAGGTTTACTTAATTTATGCCTATGCAGCATGTCATGGTTACGTAGCGGTATTTGTAGCCGTCGTAATTTCGTAAAGCAATTGTTAAGTTTTCCAGCGTTTATCTAGCCTATTCTATGGGGGTTTTCAAATGAGTTAAACTTAATCAATGGAATAATCATATTGTAATGCAGGCTAGGCTAGCCGCTAGGTCAGGTGCATTGGGAGTCGGATTTTTCAGCCCCCGACGGGTTCGGCCCATGGGGCCGAACCATCCATTCACGCAAGCGGTTAAACGTGACCTGCTTGCGTTCGCGTGGGCCGAATCAACCGTTCCTGTGTCGGTGGGCTCTATGGGCCGAACCATCTGTCCTGCTTCTGTTTAGAAATCTGACTTTTATGTTTAAATAATTCTTATATTGCATATTTATATTTTGACTTGCGTATTTTCTGTAAATGTCTCACGAATTATTAGATATTTATTCAAACCCAAATCACCCCCAAATCAACTCATAAATCGGTGCATTCTCCCAGTGACAAAGTAAAACCTATGTTATTATCATTACTAGTTCTGTTTATATGCTATCAGGTATCAAGGTGAAATAAACAGTAAACACAATAAACTGTATACCAATAAGTGAGTGCATAGACCAGTCCATAGTCAGACTGCACACAGGGAAGTGTCGTGTTAGTTGGGTTTTCAGTTTGACTCATGAACCAGTGTGAGCTGGTTCAACATACACACATGTAAATATATACTTTCACATAAAGCTTGCGTATCATACTGTTACAAATCCGGATTGTAGGCTGTCGAAAAAACAGCAACAACAACAACTAGTCACTAAACCTTTTACACGGACAGATATTTTATAATTATTTATCTTTTATTTTTTAATATTATCTCAGTACACGTTTTAAGTGTGGGTGTATTTTAGTGTGGGTGTGTTTCTTAATAACTACTTGACCATTTTATCAATTCTTAACCACTACCACTCGAGTTGGTGACATGGCAGGCTCCGTACGACATACCCCTACAAGATGCACTTTTTGATGTACCCTGTTCATGATATTATGTCTGCAGATCACTTTTAGGTTTTTAAATTATCCCAATTTCAAAAAGTTTGAGAGTTTCCAGAGCAACATAAACGAGACCTATGTCAACGCCAAAGCTAGACAAGACATCCATTCTGTCACATCCTACTACATTTACAGTCCCATCTGGAAAACCATAGCCCAATTGAAATGTCTCAAATCCAGCACCTCCACTGGATTACTGATCACTCCTCTACCGTATAAACCCAGGACAACAACAACATTCTCCATACTTCTATGCGTCATGCTATCAGGAGATGTTCAACTAAATCCAGGCCCCTCTAAATGTCACTCATGTAAGAAATCAGTCTAATGCACTCATCCTAACTTGTAATGATTGTAATAAATCAACACACATAAAATGCGCTAGGATATCCAGACAAGAATTTAACAACACTTACAGAAACCTAAATGTACCATGGTACTGTTCAAATTGCTCAGCACCCTGTGGCATTTGCCATGGGGATGTCCTAAATGACCATAAAGCAATTCAGTGCGACCACTGCCTAAACTGGATCCACACACAATGCTGTGCAATAGATGACAATGAATACAAACGATTAATAAAGTCCACATGTTCGTGCGCCTGCCCTGAATGCAACAACTTAAACTTCACAAATTCTTTCTTCAGAGATACAGAAATCCCAACGGCAAATCCCTTTTATCCTCTGGACAGTAACAGTCATAACCTAAACGAAACCACCAACAACAATACAACTAATAGCAAGAAAGCATATAGACCGAAAAAGAGACCAAATTTCTGATGCATCCTCATAAATTGCCAAAGCGTTAAAAAGAAAGCCTCAGACATCGAAGCACTAAACAATCTACACAACCCAGACATCATCTGTGGCACCGAATCATGGTTAGATCCCTCAATAAAAAATGGAGAAATATTCCCAAGCAACTTTAACGTCTTTAGAAAGGACAGAGAAACAGACACTACTGGAGGGGGGGTATTTCAAATATCAAAAGATGACCTCATCACAAGCCACCAACCAGACCTAGACACTAACAGTGAGAGCATTTGGACTGAAACCCAGATAACAGGAATGAAACCAATAATCATGTGTACCCTCTATCGTGCCCCAAATGACTTTCATGGAACTCAAATCGAAGAACTAGACCTAGCCCTTTCTAAATTAGGTAGACTCTTTGAGTTCTGTCTGTTAAAAATGATCGAATCCAGGAATTTGTTTTGTCTTGGATGCCATAGTGATGGAGTTTGTAAGTCAGTTTTTTATGGCTGACCTTATCAAATGCTTTAGAGAAATCCATCAATATGACATCCGTTTGCGTGCCAGACTGCATATGGGTAACTAAGTCATGTATGAACTGAATAAGCTGTGTCTCGCAAGATACTTGGGAGCGAAAGCCATGTTGAAGATGATAAAGAATGTTGTGTGAATGTGCATGTTTCATTATACTACTAACCAAGATATGTTCCATTAGTTTTGATGCTATGCATGTCAGGGAAATGGGCCTATAATTTGAAGCTATGTATTTTTGTCCATTCTTGAAAATAGGTGTGACATTTGCTTTTAGCCAGTCTGTGGGGACTTCTCCTGTAGCATATGACTTCTGAAAGATTAAAGTTAGCGATGGCGCAATTTCAGCAGCCAATTCTTTTAGAATTCTTGGGTTGATGTTGTCTGGTCCTTGTGCTTTATAAGGTTTAAGATTTTGTAGGAGTTTTAGTACACCAGCTTCTGTAATTTCTATTTCTGGCATTTCTGGTAGTGTTGGATTGGGTAGTTTGGTTTCTTGGGGAGATGGGTCATCTGTAAAGACTGATTGAAACTGCTGATTTAATATATCCGCTTTGGCTTTAGGGTTTGAGTGTAGAATTCCATTTTGTTTGAGAGGTGATACCCCTGTGTGGTTTGTACGGCAGTGTTTCATGTAAGTCCAGAATCTTAGCATGACCTTATTTTTGTTGACTATCTTCAGTAGAGGTGACAATTTCATTTACATAGTTCCAGTAGGCAGTTCTGAGTTGTTGCTGTATAGTTTGTTTTAGATGTTTGTATTTTGGAGTGTGCTTGTGACATTTGTACATTTTGTCCCTTTTTTGCATAAGTTTTTTGAGTGTTGGTGTAATCCAGGGGTATCCGTCCCTACATCTAGCCATTCTGGATGGTATGTACAACCCAGCACCTTTGACCATGTTATCCCGAAATATACACCACAACTTGTTTGCACTGTTTTGTTCATAGCAATTTTGAAGAGTTTTGCTTACATCTTTCATATGTTTTCTAAATTTGTCCCAGTCTGCCTTATTGAAAAGGGGAATATTTCTAGGTTTCTGTTCGTGTTTCATTGGATTTATGTCTAGCTCTGTGTAGCAACAGTCATGGTCAGAGATTCCTGGTAATATCTCTGTTCGGTTGATGTTGGTAGGGTTATTTGTGATCATTAAGTCTAGAGTGTTTTCTCCCCTTGTTGGCTTGTCTATAATCTGGATAAGGCCATGGTCATCTAGAATGTTTCGAAATTTATCATGAAGTAGTACGTTTTGGCAGTTTGGTTTTAACATTCCATTCTGCCAGTCCCATCCAGGAAAATTAAAATCTCCTGCAATAAATAAGTGTTGCTTTTTATTTACTCTGCCTAGATAAATTTCAAATTATTCTATGCTGTGTTCATCATTTACGTCAGGTCTGTAGTAGGCACATATATGAAGTAATTTACAACCAGCTATGCTAATCTTAGCCCAAATGATTTCGCAGTCTGTCTCTAATTCAAATTCCTCTTCACTAAGCAGGTCTGAATGTATTGCAACGAATACTCCTCCTCTCTGTTCTTCTGTTCTGTCCTTTCTATATACATTGAATTTATCTGGGAAATATTCAGAATCTAAAATGCTATTGCTAAGCCAGGATTCAGTGCCAATAATTATGTCTGGTTTGGAGCTATCAATGAGTGAAAGAAATTCTGCCTTCTTGTTTTTTAGTGATTGACAATTTAGGTTGATGATTCTCAATGGTTTTTTAGTGTTAGGAGTATGACGGTAATTGTGCTGTTTCCTTTCATTCGAAGGAGATGATGTATGTAGTGGAGGTCCTAATCCTGCTGGTGTTGTAGGGAGTTGAACGGAGTCATCATTTGATTGAGAGATGTGTTGATATATATTTTCAGAAAGTTCGATGTCGTCATAATTGAAAAGGGTACTACTGAAATTTGGCATTCCACATTTTAGGCAATTCCATGATGTGTTGGTGTTTTGCATCGTTTCATATATTGTGTCTCTGACATTTTCACATTGCGTGTGGAACCAAGTATTACAGGAGTCGCAACAAATTGTTTCTGTTTCCACGTTACTGTTTTTTGACAAACACCACAAGGGTACTTGGGTACTCTGGGGCCGGGATTTAATTCAATGTCGTTTACCAGTACAAGAAGATATAGCATAAAGTATGATGGAAATGTTTTGGGGTTTGCTCTGGACATCCTTGGTTTATGCAGCAAGTTGATGGACAATGCCTTGATGGGAGAAATCGATCCTGATGTGTTTACAGAAATTTCATGTGAAGTTACATAACAGTCATTCGTACTATTTTTAATCTCTACAAATACAACCATGAGAAAAACAACACTCAGGTAAAACATCCTGTAAATGTAAAACCTAGTATTTCTGTTAGTCAGGAAGTGCTACAGTATGGATGGATGCTATGTGCTAAAGGACACAAGCAAAATAGTAGATAGTGTAGAAGAAAGACTTGAAATGGAAATGTAGAGTCTTCGTCCCAGGGCCTACACTGGGCACACAAAGAGCAGCACCATTTATGAGGCCATGTTAGGCAGACCCAAGCCAGGAATTTTTATTTTATTATAAATATTTTAAACTTATACTAAGATAGGAGTATAACTAATTTATATGTTTATGTACCAGTCTCAGTGTATTTTAACCGATTTGCATGTAGATTAACGGATTGGTTACCAGTTGTTTATTGGGCGATAATACAGTGTCTTGATAAATAATGTTCGTTTTTAGAAAGAAATGGGTGTTTTTTTTAGTATTTGTGTTGGTCACAGGATGCCAACAAATAGCACTTATCGAACACCTTACCGTAATACGAATCAAATTAAAAACAAGTAAAATAATAACATTAATAGAGGATGATTTAAAATTTTCCTGTTCGCGCCACCAGCCTCGATCTCAGATAAAGATAATAATAGTGTGGTGTCTCCCATCACACAGTCATTTGTTTTGTATTTTGTTGACATTATGTAAATTGTTATTGTAAAATTTGTATCTTAGTATTTGTTTTCATATTTTGTAGTTCTAGTTGTTTCCAGGGCTTGACAATGTTCTATTAACTGACTGGTCTGTATTATTGTGGCTACAATGTAATGGTCTTATGATGTCCCATTCTTTACATACTGGCACTGAGTCTGAGGGTGGTCACTAACAGGGTGCTTGTCGTCCTCAATGGTTCTTTTACGTCCCAAATTGAGACGGGACCGACATTAATGTGATCACCGAGTCACGAGGGATACACAATCCCCAAATTTGAGAGCCAGATTTTTATACCAAATATGCCTGCTCAGTCCAGGTTTCCAACTCAGAGCACTGGCATGCCAGGCGGATGTGCTAAGCACTGCTAACCACTGCTAACCACTACACTAGCCACACTCTCTGTATAATTTGTTTCTGCTGTTGGGATAAATAAAATGCATCCATACCTTACCTAAAGATGGGAAGGTGTGTTTCTATATTTCATAAAAACCAGCACAAAACCTTGGAGTAACATACACTATCGAGAGGGATGCGGGGGTACCAGCCCAGCCTGACCACAGTGCTTTCTTCTATATCATGAGCAGTCTTACTCCAAACCCTTTATACTTTGTCTTAGTCACATATTGAACATAACTTGGGATAATGTCATTGTTTTTTATTTTACAGGTTAATGAAGAGGAGCTCAGCATGAAACTGCCACAGAATAACATGTATAGGGACGTACATGGTGGTATGCACCAACTACCCAAATTTACACTGGCGAGTCTAGAGGAATACTTATCCCAGTACTGAAAGAAGCTGGAGGAAAAGAGCAAGTCTCTATACAAAGAAAGGTGAGTTATCTTAACATTAAACTAAAAGGACTGTAGGATTAAAGGTAAAAGAGAATAACCATATGAGCTTTGTAGTTTGTACGTCCCTGTCAAATATGATACTGCCTTGATGAAATAATAGTTTTCTTTGTCAATAGACACCAGCAGGCTTATTTGTAAGAGGTTTGGCAAATTTATGTGTTAAATGTAAGAACAAACATTCGAAACCTAACAATAAATTATTTAGGACTAGTATTCTGGAATACGCTGCCTCATAAACTTAGAATACTCCTGATCATTAACCAGTTTAAAAGAAACCTAACAGGTCCTTACTCATGAATTATTATTGATATTACATTAAATATGTGTCTGGGTAAATATATATAGGTGAAGCACAATACTGGGCCAAAAAAGAGGACAGGACAGCAAAAACAAGTGCAAAAAACAAAAAGTCTTAGATGGTAACAAAGATACATCTACACCTAAAACTAAAGAAGATAAGATATCTTTACTCACTGTTATGTGACGCAATGCCAAGTGAAGTTGATGATCTAAAATATGAGAATGTGAAACCCTTCAGAAATCAAAATTTGCTTGACTGATGTATGCTAGTACGTCATCAGAATCCAACCAAGACTTTTAAAATGTTAAGAATGATCAGAGCACTCTGGACGTGAAATGGTGGACACTGTAACTTACGTTATCTACCACATTGTCCACAACCACAATTTTTTTCAAACAACAATAAACAGGCAGGATGCGTTTTTTGTGTCTCTTTTTTCTTCATGGGCCTAAGATACAGCACAAATATTATCAACAGGAACTATCCACAAAGAAGCTGGTTATGAATTTGGCCCAGTATTGTGTGACTCCACAATTTATATATATATATTATACATTGTTTTCTTCAGGTTATTGCGGTATATGCGTAACGCCACAGACAACACACAAGGAAAGTGGTTTGTGTCAGCTGTTGTGTGGGCAGAGATGAGGAAGTCTGCCTCTTATAAAGTAGATGTGTCCATGAACATTGATGCGGTGGTGTAAGAAGCACAATGTGAATGTGGTGCTGGGCAGGGCCCTACAGCTCACTGCAAGCATGTTGCAGCAGTTCCGTTCGGCCTGACACTATTGTCAGATAGGAACTATCTTGACAGAAGTGACATGTATACAGGTAAGACGTTTAAAAAAAAAACATTCAGTGTACTATGTACAAATATTGGGGCAATTGTCAATGCAAAAAAATGGCATTTAGTTTATCCCAATTTTTTACAAATAAGCTGGGTAGTTTCAAGAATGTGACACGCTCTTGTCAACATATCAGCAGCAATAAATAAATGAAAGGGTTAAAATGCATATAAAATTCACAAATATGTAGGTGAATGTACACTTTGACTTGACCTGCAGGTCCTCCAGACGTTCCATCATGCTATACCTTTTAAAGGAACTCCTATCAAGTCCAGCAGATTACATGCAATTCGTGGGAAGGACAATGCGGACCTTATATATGATCCTCGATCAGAGCAACTGCAGAACAACGACTCTACTCCAGACAGGTTCACTCTATTTGACGAAACAAATCTTATATTCCTTTTACAGACCAATTGAAAATAGTTACTTGTCAAAACATGGGCATTAGTGCAGTCTCTGGCTTTATGTATAAAGAAAATAATACAATGTTGCTTATATCTCTACATATACATATTTCAGGAAAGTCAACCAATGCCAGTGATGCAGCTGTTCCCTCCTGCCAATCCACATGCCCTTGCCAACGACCACAACTTCTTGAAGTTAATTCCACAAGATCAGTACTTGAAAAATGAAATGGTTAGTTATTTCCATGCTTTTCAATTCAACATACATACATAATACATCTGTATTTACACAATGTGCTCCATTGAAACAATGCACATGGTTATAATAGAGCGCAGTGGCTCAGTGCCTAGAAAGTTGGACTCTCAATCAAGAGAACCCAGGTTCGAATTCAGTGCTGCTGTGTTGAACCTTGGGCAAGTTTGTTCACTCTATGTTGCTCCAGTTCACTCATCCGTATGAGTTGAGTACCTGGCTGTAGACAGTGGTGGATATTTGTGCTTCCCAGAGAAGTTGAGATGGTGCTTGATCGAACAAGTCTGCTAGGGAGTAAAATTTAAAGCGCTTTGAGCAGTCATAAGGACTGGATACTGCGTTATTATATAATAGAATACTTTTTATAAACATTGCATCGTCACAGCACAGAGTCCAACTTACAAACCATTGTGCAATACAGCTCTGAGCATTTCATTTGAAACTAAAATATAACAAAGTTAAAACTTGAAACAAAAAGGGGGTTTGTTTTATTACAATTAATATCAGACTAACTGGTGACAATACAACTATAAAGCTGCAATATCAGTTCGATTTTTATGCTCCTCGCTTTTCTGACTAATTTCTTGAAAAAGCAAAGCTATCAATGTATCCACTATAATATCCTAGTTCATTGGTGCACTTGTGCTACTTCGTTTTGTTGAAATTAATAAAAAAACTGCGAACTATTTCGAATTTGGTTTCGAGTCGAAGGAGTCGAAACTAGTAACACTTACTTGAACTTGGACGTGCATCTGGAAGTGGAAGCTTCATCAGACTGTCACCATATGATATCCGCTAGACTAGCGCCTAGAGGTTCAGTCAGAGAGTGACAACGTGACAACGTCAACGAGCATAATATTTGATATGTATTGTATTTGGTCACGCAGGATCTTGTTAATAAGCTATGTTATTCCGACAATACATATAGAGAGTAGATGACGAAACATTGCTTTGGCAGCAGGCCCCTGTTGATCGTGCGAGTAACTTAGTCAGGGAGCATCCGTAATTTCATGCAACAGAACGTCAAACACGGGAGTATTATATTGGTGATCGTAATTATTAAAACATTGTTTTGCGACTCATATTTTGATACTATTACTGCAGAATATTGTTGATTTGCATTGTAATTTATTGTTATATGACAACCATGATTGTGATTTTATTCAATATATAAATGTAAACGTGTAAATACATAAAATAGAAATACAGCTAGAGTACACCATATATATATATATAAGGATTACATAAGAAAATGCACGCACTTGTTTCCATTGTGGTCCTTGATGCCTGGCTAGTGTATGTAATGCATTAATTGGTATCCTGTGATACCTTTCAACCGACATATGCCGGCTATTCTTATGTATTTACCAATATATGTATATATTCTCACCACAGCAATATATAAATACATAATACGTCACTTGAATTATGATATTGCTAGAGGCCACAATGCAACCCATGAATGAGACTGAGACGAGGCAGAGGAGGGGCTAGAGGCGGTCACCAGGGCCAGGCAGACAGAGGGAGGATACATAGTCTGCGGCAGGCCCACATTTGATCAATCCAGGTAATTTAAAATTTATAACAATCAACCACGTATAAGTTACAACAAATTTTAATGTGCACATTTAAATTTAAAAAAAATGTCATACACATTTTAATATTGACTTCTGTACTTGTGTATTATACCCACTTGTATATATATATACAGTGTATCAACAAAGACATATTAATACACCTTTAAAAAGTATTTAGCATATGGCGATGACTCTGAAATAAATTTATGAAATAAATTATTTATTCTTGAAGAAGGTAGACATACATATTGTGAACCTTTGAATACTTGACGAAGAAAATACACTGTTAGCATCACAATAACACCTAATTTTTTCATTTCCAACATTCACCTTCACCATTAAACCTCAGGCTTAAAATGTCAAACATGAATATGTGTAGTAGTTACACATGGCAGACACTTACATGAATTTATATACTGAAAAAATATATATAAATGCACTTTACTGATTAACATAATTCAAATCAGTCTATAATATTGACTAAGATCAAGCATCACTGTAAAGAAATTGAACAATTTAAAATTGATGTAATGACATTGAATACCTAGTAAAAAAAATAGTTTAAAATTGTCACCGTTTTGAAAAATAGCATATTCCACTAATGTCTGCATGCTGTATCAACCCACCCCCTTTCTCCATCCGGTAAACACTGGCTGCAGCTGTAGTAGAACACTGGCTGCAGCTGTAATAGAACATTTCTTGCTGCCTTTTTTCTTGTGAAATGCTGCAGATCATACATGAAACATTATTTTATATTTTGCTGATTATGACAATGAACAACTCCATAATTATTTACTCCCAACACTACTATGATGCCTGTTTTTGTTTACTGAATATATGCTTTTCTTTACAGGAGATTGAACTAGTGTGCTTAGTACTACTAGCTCTCCAAGTTAATATGGCATACTGGGCAGTTGTATGTCCAGGATCTCGGACAAGATTCTACAGCCATGCAATACGCTGCATATTAACAGTTTGTCATGTGAATGTCCACCGAGTGATCCCAATTGTATCGCGTGTTGCATCCGTGACAGATTCCCCAGTGCCGATGGGGTGTACACTGGCTTCCAGATCAGTCAGTTAGCTTGACTGACTGGAAACCAATGTAGAATGCAGGTTGCTCGACATAAAAATGTGACACCTGACTAGCTCTGCAATTGGTGATGGAACGGTTGGTGCCAGGGTCTGGCAGATATGGCATGAGTCTTCTGGCAACAACTTTCAGCACTGCGAGAGAGGTTCCCTGTCGAGCATTCTTCGGTGAACTACATCGGTTTAGATATCGATGACACCAGCTTCCTGACGTTTTGCTGTACATCTGCATCTACCTATATCGGAGAAAAAGTGACAATTAGCATTGCTCTGACATGTATGATATTTTTATATGTGACGACATATTTATCAAAAGTCAATAATACAAGGTATTTGTATTCAATTAAACTATAACTTTTACCAGTGTCCATGAAAAAACACAGGAATTATCCAGCTTTGTTACAGTGGTTGGGTTTCATTGTCTTTGTGTTGCTGGTAGTCAGTGGCAGCCAGAGCTGAGTTCTTGCAACATACACCAGGCACTTGTTACAACACAAGTTTGTGATGAAGTAATGGTATTGAAAGCCCTTTCACATTTTTCAGCAACAGTCTGTTGATACACTAACAGCAGCATTTTACTTGTTTAAATTATCTATGTATCATGAGGACTGTTATATATTTGTCATGCCACATATCATCTTTCTAAATTATTCTTTTTTATCACTGTTTTATATTTTTACAAATAATTTACATTACATTTTCATTTCTCATGATAATTAAACAACACTTGTTAGTTCTGATATGGTGCAGTATCCAGTCCTAAGGATTGGTCAAAGCACTTTACACTTTACTCTACTTTTAAATAAAAAACACCATCTTGTCTTATGTGGGAAGTATTAAGCTGAAATTAATATGCGAAGACTATCCACCACTGTCTGTAGCAGGTACTCGTCATACAGCTGAGTAAACTGGAGCAATGTAGCATGTAGTGATTGTATATGTAATTCTCAGTCACATGGGGATGACCCTGTTTAGTCTAGTCACTATTTTTTTGCGAATTGTAAACACACCAAGCATTGCACAAACTACACAGTTTTCGAATTTGATATCATATTGACGTTTTTTTAACAAAGAATTGTAATATAGTTATTTTTATTTGATATTACATTTGTTCAACTAAACATCTTTCTAAGTAATTTGTTCTCATTGGTTTACATTTTATAGGCATTACATAATTTTTTTTTAAATACACAATTGTTTAGTCATAATTTTTTTTGGAATTGTAAACATATAAGGCATGTATAAACTACAACTAGCATTTGATATCACATGTACTAAACAGTGTTGTTTTTTGCAACAAAGAATCGTGATACAAGTAACTGTTTGTTTTTTATATGTACCTGACATTTTTTAACCTCTTCCTAATTTTTGTTTCTGTTGTTGCTTTGCATATTATGTGATGTGTATGTGATATTAAAAATTATTACATTATACATATCAAGTGCAGTGACTGTACCTGTAGTTGTGTTGTGCTTTTCATAATTTTGTAGTCAATCTTATCAAATAGTTTCAATAACATGTTTGTACTTTACATTGTCTTTACTTTAATTCACATGCATTTCTAACAACAATATGCAATTTAATGAGGACACCCATTACTGCAAAATCCTCATGCAGACAAACAACACTTTCCACTTCCAGATGCATGTCCAAGTTCAAGTAAGTGTTACTAGTTTCGACTCCTTCGACTCGAAACCAAATTCGAAATAGTTCGCAGTGTTTATTAATTTCAACAAAACGAAGTAGCACAAATTCACCAATGAACTAGGATATTATAATGGATACTTGATAGCTTCATACAGATGAGTGAACTGGAGCAATGTAGAGCGAATAAACTTGCCCAAGGTTCAACTCAGCAGCACTGAATTCGAACCTGGGTTCTCTTGATTGAGAGTCCAACTTTCTAGTCACTGAGCCACTGCGCTCTATTGTAACCATGTGCATGGTTTCAATGGAGCACATTGTGTAAATACAGATGTATGTATGTATGTTGAATTGAAAAGCATGGAAATAACTAACCATTTCATCTTTCAAGTACTGATCTTGTGGAATTAACTTCAAGAAGTTGTGGTCGTTGGCAAGGGCATGTGGATTGGTAGGAGAGAACAGCTGCATCACTGGCATTGGTTGACTTTCCTGAAATATGTATATGTAGAGATATAAGCAACATTGTATTATTTTCTTTATACATAAAGCCAGAGACTGCACTAATGCCCATGTTTTGACAAGTGACTATTTTCAGAGAGAGTTGGTCTGTGAAAGGAATATAAGATTTGTTTCGTCAGATAGAGTGAACCTGTCTGGAGTAGAGTCGTTGTTCTGCAGTTGCTCTGATCGAGGATCATATATAAGGTCCGCATTGTCCTTCCCACGAATTGCATGTAATCTGCTGGACTTGATAGGAGTTCCTTTAAAAGGTATAGCATGATGGAACGTCTGGAGGACCTGCAGGTCAAGTCAAAGTGTACATTCACCTACATATTTGTGAATTTTATATGCATTTTAACCCTTTCATTTATTTATTGCTGCTGATATGTTGACAAGAGCGTGTCACATTCTTGAAACTACCCAGCTTATTTGTACAAAATTGGGATAAACTAAATGCCATTTTTTTGCATTGACAATTGCCCCGATATTTGTACATAGTACATTTAATGTTTTTTTTAAAACGTCTCACCTGTGTACATGTCACTTCTGTCAAGATAGTTCCTATCTGACACTAGTGTCCGGCCGAACAGAACTGCTGCAACATGCTTGCAGTGAGCTGTAGGGCCCTGCCCAGCACCACATTCACATTGTGCTTCTTACACCACCGCATCATTGTTCATGGACACATCTACTTTATAAGAGGCAGACTTCCTCATCTCTGCCCACACAACAGCTGACACAAACCACTTTCCTTTTGTGTTGTCTGGCGGTACGCATATACCGCAATAACCTGAAGAAAACAATGTACAATATATATATATAAATTGTGGTGTCACACAATACTGGGCCAAATTCATAACCAGCTTCTTTGTGAATAGTTCCTGTTGATAATATTTGTGCTGTATCTTAGGCCCATGAAGAAAGAAGAGACACAAAAAACGCATCCCGCCTGTTTATTGTTTGAAAAAAATTGTGGTTGTGGACAATGTGGTGGATAACGTAAGTTACAGTGTCCACCATTTCACGTCCAGAGTGCTCTGATCATTCTTAACATTTTAAAAGTCTTAGTTGGATTCTGATGAGGTACTAGCATACATCAGTCAAGCAAATTTTGATTTCTGAAGGGTTTCACATTCTCATATTTTAGATCATCAACTTCACTTGGCATTGCGCCACATAACAGTGAGTAAAGATATCTTATCTTCTTTAGTTTTAGGTGTAGATGTATCTTGGTTACCATCTAAGACTTTTTGTTTTTTGCACTTGTTTTTGCTGTCTTGTCCTCTTTTTTGGCCCATTATTGTGCTTCACCTATATATATTTACCCAGACATATATTTAATGTAATATCAATAATAATTCACGAGTAAGAACCTGTTAGATTTCTTTTAAACTGGCTAATGATCAGGAGTATTCTAAGTTTATGAGGCAGGGTATTCCAGAATAGTAGTCCTAAATAATTCATTGTTAGGTTTTGAATGGTTGTTCTTACATTTAACACATATAAATTTGCCAAACCTCTTACAAATAAGCCTGCTGGTGTCTATTGACAAAGAAAACTATTATTTCATCAAGGCAGTATCATATTTGACAGGGACGTACAAACTACAAAGCTCATGGTTATTCGCTTTTACCTACAATCCTACAGTCCTTTTAGTTTAATGTTAAGATAACTCACCTTTCTTTGTATAGAGACTTGCTCTTTTCCTCCAGCTTCTTTCCGTACTGGGATAAGTATTCCTCTAGACTCGCCAGTGTAAATTTGGATAGTTGGTGCATACCACCATGTACGTCCCTATACATGTTATTCTGTGGCAGTTTCATGCTGAGCTCCTCTTCATTAACCTGTAAAATAAAAAACAATGACATTATCCCAAGTTATGTTCAATATGTGACTAAGACAAAGTATAATGGGTTTGGAGTAAGACTGCTCATTATATATAGAAGAAAGTACTGTGATCAGGCTGGGCTGGTAACCCCGCATCCCTCTCGATAGTGTACGTTACTCCAAGGTTTTGTGCTGGTTTTTATGAAATATAGAAACACACCCTCCCATCTTTAGGTAAGGTAAGGATGCATTTTATTTATCCCAACAGCAGAAACAAATTATACAGAGAGTGTGGCTAGTGTAGTGGTTAGCAGTGCTTAGCACATCTGCCTGGCATGCCAGTGCTCTGAGTTGGAAACCTGGACTGAGCAGGCATATTTGGTATAACAATCTGGCTCTCAAAATTGGGGACTGTGTATCCCTCGTGACTCGGTGATCACATTAATGTCGGTCCCGTCTCAATTTGGGACGTAAAAGAACCACTGAGGACGACAAGCACCCTGGTAGTGACCACCCTCAGTGCCAGCATGTAAAGAATTGGACATCATAAGACCATTACATTGTAACCACAATAATACAGACCAGTCAGTTAATAGAACATTGTCAAGCGCTGGAAACAACTAGAACTACAAAATATGAAAACAAATACTAAGATACAAATTTTACAATAACAATTTACATAATGTCAACAAAATACAAAACAAATCACTGTGTGATGGGAGACTCCAGACTATTATTATCTTTAAAGTTTAATAATATTCACTTAAAAACATCCTCCCCTATTCATGACATAGACGCTCACGCTTCATAGACGAGACTGGTTGCACTGACCGTATTATATACATATTAAATGGATGTACATGTTGCTTTTTGAATTGTACACGTTATAGTACGAATAAATATTATTGACAGTTTCGAAACATCATGAATTATCGCTCACACACAGCACCAACCTACCTGTCGATCAATTCGCGTTTTCTGCCAGACTGCTTGGCACTTCGTTTCTTCTGTTCATCTTTGAGTTCTTTTAAACTCCAACTTTGATCAAACAGCTTATAACGTGGGTAAAAAATGCTCGATACAAGTATTCTGTACACTAGGTCGTGACCAACTTTGGTGGCTGACAGTGCTAGACCTGACTTGCAAGGGATACTTCAGTATTTGCAAGTTGGTGTAGTTCGCTAGGGGGCAGCACATCTGTCATAGTTCAATGAGTCCGTATTTGACATGATCGTTTGTTCCAAACCGTATTCGGGTAGACTTGTGTGTCAACTTTTTTAACCAAACAGCATTCTAGTGAATTATTTGACAAAAATCTTGCACAATGACAGCGTAAATGGATAATTTAAAGTCAGAATTCGACAATGTCGACGTAAATGGAAAATCGAAAGTCAGAATTCGACAATGTAGCATTGTGGAATTATGGCCCTAATATCGTTCCATACTTACCGGGGGCGTGTCTCAATATGTCAGCTGCCGAGTACAATGTGATGGCGTGATATATTGTTGAATGTAGTTGCAAAAGGTTAGATTGTATTTAGTAGTTTAGGTGTATAGGCCGACACAACTACCTAGCCAGTCCAGACGGGAGTAGACCCTGTGTGGAAGTGACACCTAGATGACTATAGTAGTTAAGTAATGAGACAAAGGGAAAGTACTTTGAACTTTTAAGCATATTGGTATGTATTTAAACATGAATATATTATTTTAGGATGAATACACAACTTGTAAAGTTGTTGTCCCCTCCGTCTTCCTTCACTCAGTTGGGCGGTACGCAATGGCTTAAGAAGACCGGAACCTTACCTCGGGTATATCGCTCGCCAAGCCGTGTGCATCATCGTGCTGTGGTGATGCATTGTCCCCTCACGGCTAAGGGTGTATTTGTTTGTCAATGAAATTGAACAAACAAGCATTCCAGGTTCGTCACGAATATATGTTTTATTCATCAGTAGAAACTTCAGACACGATGTCCGTACAACGTTTGCACATTCATGTGCGCCGACAGTTCAACTCTATTTTACATTTAAAGTGTCCGTGGTTTTTTAAGATCCAAAGATAAAGCAATATATAAACCACCGTGGTTTATATTTGCAGTCTAAACTGTGGGAAACATTTTCCTAGTTTCCCGTGGAGAGCGTCACAGTGTCTCATCGTGTGTGTTCATTGCCGCCCTCCTCGTAATTCCAAAAAATAGTTCCCTTTTAAACATACTGGCTTGGCTTCAAGCCAAATTCGGGAATTGTCTTTAAACCGTATGGATCGAAACGCATAGTATGAAATTTGTAGAATTATGGCTCTACGCATGCGTGTTTTATGTCGTCATACTAAGGGGATGAGGGTGCTCACTCACGTGAGGGGGTCTGCATTTATTTGCATAATTTCATCTTTCCGGTTCGATCTTAAAACCAAATCGTTCAAACCTTGTTGCTTTAGAAACGCGCCCACAGTGACGGCAACCATATGCTTGCCTTGTGCAGCATTCTTTTATATAATGCTTTTATATAACGCGAATCTGGATTTTCTATTCTAGTCTTTCTCTGGTAACTAATAATAATAGTAATTAAATAAATTAGCCACTGCAGGTCTGTTACAAACTGATTACTTGACATTACAATCACAGTTCAGTTTCGCGGTTCTTGATGATTTACTAGCTATAGCAACAGGTTATTCCCAACACACAAATAATACAACAGACAAGGTACCAGCATAGATATGCAACTCTGCACATAAAATGGACAGTTCAGACAATTCTACAAGATTGACTTAGTAAGGTACAAATCAAAGTAGTGCTATTTCACACTTCATGTCACATGATCACATCTGTCATTTTAGTGACCCTGTCCTGTTCCGCATCTTTTTCCTTCTTAACCATTGACAACAAATCTTCACCAATCGACACATCATGGTCACGGTTGTCATGGTCACGTTCGTCATCTTTACGGTTGTCGTGGTCACGGTTGTCGTATTTACGGTCATCATCTTTAGGGTTGTCGTGGTCACGGTCGTCATGGCGACGACTGCTTCTGTTGTGTTTATGTATGTGTCTGTCGGAGCGGTGTCTGTCTGGACTGCCATCGCGACTCATGCTTCGATGACGTCGCTTCCTTGAAGAACCTCCATCAGCGCCACTTTTACTTTCTCTACTGCTGTGCCGCTTTCTGTCTGACGGCCGATGTGACCGGCTGCAGAAAACAAAATAGTAAAACACATGTTTAAGGGTAGCCACATCAGATATAAGCCATATCTCTGTTAATACGTACATCTTAACCAAATTTGGAATATTAATTAGTTAAATGAATAGTATATGATAGGTGGAATATGGGCTCATTTACTTATGCACAACCATGGCAATAAACTTTCTAGTGCGACAGAGGGGCATGCATCCTTGAAAATTATTCTGAGCTAACAACTATATGTGTGATCATGCAATTGTCAAGAACCATTACCTAGAATGCCCCTTTGTCGGATAAGGTGATTTTGGGCAAGGAAATCTGATTGCAATGACTGTTGTGAGATGGGACTTTAGATTTAAGAATTGTTAGGGAAATTTGAAAAATGCTAAAACCAGAACAGCAGTTAGTGAAGCCAGATGTCCTTGCCCAAAACCACCTTATCTGACAGAGCAGCATTCTAGCTAATGATTCTTGACAATTCCATGATCACATGCACACTTTTTAACTCAGAATAATTTTCAAGGATGTGAAAATCCGTCTCACCAGAAACATTCATTGTCATACTAATACAAAAAGCAAATGTGCGCATATTTCACATATCATATACCATTCATTTATCTAATTAATACTCCAATTTTTTTTAAGATATGTTCAGTATTAACACAGATATGGCATATATATTTGTTATATGGCCGTTTTCAGGTAGTGGCACCACTTAATTAATTCACAGGTGTCAACATTATCACTTTCGGGCGAGAAACACTGCCTTGGTCACTTCTTCCTGCTTTTTGCATATTTAATAATTTTCAAAAGCAAGTAATATTCATGATAAAATCCATCTGTTTGTTGTATTTTAAGCACATGTTATTGTTTTGCACATGGTCATCATCAATGAGAACAGCCCATCAAAATGGCGCTATATGAAGTCAAAACAGCAAAACATACAACAATTTTGAATGTTATGCTTTTCGTGAGCACTTTCACGCTTACAGCGACATTGTCTGTTCCATTACATGGAGTTAGCCATGCGTGGTAATTATTAGCAGGAAGCCCAACAAATGAGTAGCAAACATTAAAGGGTCTTGCAGTTAACCCAGCTATGGTCAATGGAGCATGTACAGATCATTGGAATATTGTGTTTACAATTTGAACATTTTTGCAGTAAAAATTTCAAAATGTGAAAACTTAAGGGTTTATCAAACCCAGTTTGATGGAGTATATCTTCAATATATTTATTTTTGTATTAAGAAACTAGAATGCTATCGTAAAAATGAAGAACAGCAAACTCCGTTTAAAAACATGCATTACCTTTTCCGTGAATGTTCTGCGTCTTTCTCCGAGTGATATTTGTCCTCCTTTTCACCACTTTTCCTCGTTGTTTTCTCCTCATCACTCCACTTGCGTTGCAGTAGCGCCATCTGGTTCGCAAGCACCTCACGAATGATCTGCAATACATATGTCAGTACAGTGAGGTGTCTTACAAGGTTATCTTGAGGGCGCGCAGCTAGTGAAGTGGTTAGCACATCCGCCTGGCATGACAGCGCTCCGAGTTCGAAACCCGGACCGGGCAGACATGATATTTAGTATAAAAACCTGGCTCTCAACATTGGAGACTGTGTATCCCTCGTGATTCGGAGATCACATTAATGTCGGTCCCGTCTCAATTTGGGACGTAAAAGAACCACTGAGGACGACAAGCACCCTGGCAGTGACCATTCTCAGTGCCAGCATATAAAGGTCGATTTAGCGATAATGTTCTGAAAAATGGGCCAAGAGGTCCTGAAGTCCTTTGGACTATATTGTGAGTTTGTAATTAATAATGAAATGGTGTTTGGTGAATCATAGTTACAGATCATTAAGGGTTATGATGGAAATAAAATGTTGACATGTTTAGTGGAGACTATATGCATGCTAGTAAAGAAACACCTGGAAATAAAATATTCGAGTAGACTGTTTCGTGAATATTAGTTAATTTGTTATTAAAAATATTGTACAATTTGATCCCGATACTCTGCTATTTAGGCTGATTTCCAGTGGTTGTAGAAACCTTGCAGGAGAGTTGGTGAGCTGCAATCTCGCATGTAGCACAGTTAAAGGTTGTTTCAGAAAATGTGCACACATTTTCTGTTCTTATTTTGCCCCTATCACCCAGAATGGAAAGAAGAGATGAACTATGATAAAACATTATTTGATCACAAGGTACATATACATAGTGTGCATTTTCACTTAAAACAGTAGCAATTAATGACATAATACTGATTGAACTGGAGTGAAGTAATAGCTGCAACATGAATAGTAAAACATCTTAATAACATTCCTTATAATTTTGTCTAAATATGCTTTAACCTTTTCGAGTATACCTAAGTTATTTTATTTTATATATTATTTTATACCTAAGTTATTTTATTTTAATCCTAGATCATATCGTTACATTGCATTGATAATTATGTCTATTGCTGTTTTAAAATTTCTCAGGTCCTGCAAGTGCAGTGAGGATTCCCATTACACATTATAGTTACAGCCCACATAGAGGCATTCAGTTTGACACTGGAACAATGATTTAACAAGATCTAACAAGATTGCCACCCAGAGAATTAACTCTAGGTGGCAGGTGGACAAGGAAGCCCTTGGCTTATCGAGAGTCCGACCTTTTTATCTATGTGTATCCCGCCCGTCTGTGTCGATTTGGCAGTGAGCTGACCACTAGTCCAATACACAGATTTACAGCTGCTCCCCCAACTCAGCAACCCCAGCGATCAGGGCAAAGTCCACTATCCAGTTATGAATAGAAATCAGTGGCTGCATCAGGCAGCAGTAGAGAAATAGCAGGGAAATAAATTTAGCATTTTGGGGGGCCGTGCGGTGCGCTTAGAATGATTCAATCAAATACAGATTTCTTGTGTACAGTGACATTACCACATGAAATGTAGATGCAAAATTAGAGAAAAAGTTACTGAAAAGTTTTTGAAAAAATAGGCAAAATGTGAAAAATTACCAGTTTTTGGGGCTCTGTGGGCCCTACGGGGCCCTTAGTATGATTCAATCAAATACAGATTTCTCGTACATAGTGGCAGTACTCTAAGATACGTCTATACAAAATTAGAAAAAAAGTTGCTGAACGTTGGACCTTCGGCCCAAAGGACTAAAAAGGCTGACTAGTTGAATGAGACCTCAAAAGACCATTACATTGTAACCACAATAATACAGACTAGTACGTTAATAGACCGTTGCCGAGTGCTGGAAACAGCTAGAAACTAGAAACAACTATCTTACACCCAACCATGGAGAAACAACGCAAGGGCGGGACTTTTCACCATTACAGTATATTCAACTTAAAACTCATTCCCATTTGATTTCTTCTGATGTCGATTATGGCAATGAATACAGCAGGCAAAGCATGCAGCCTGTCATCTACCAGCTTGCGATGTATTTGACAAATGCAAGGGTAGTTAATTAGAGTTGTCTACGTGTTTCAATGCACAAATTGACTAGTCAGCCATTCTCCACGGTGGACTCATGCCTCATTTACCAAGAAATTATTATCAGTTGCATGAGAACCAGTAAGTGGTGACTGCAGAAATTTGTTGGAATAATACTGTAACAGTGATCATTTCCGTCCTTGGTTTCTTGCTCCATCGGTGGGTGTAAGCTACTTTATTTTATTAACTATTAAAATAATACAATACAACAGATTGTACTTTAAATTTAACCCTTTCGATAACTGAATTTAATCCGTATTTTAAATATTAATAGAACACATCTGTACTTGATCCTGGTCTTTGCCTTTTTAAAATAGAGCACTTTTGTATTTAAAACCTTAAGAATAAAAGTGCGTCAATATAGAAAGCACTGTGTGTTTCACAAAAGCCTACATAATCGTCACCCAACCTTGACTGGAGGTGTGCTTCCACATCAGACTGACATTTTGTCATCATGTCCTACCTCATTGCGAGACTTCTGTGTGATATGTACATTCTTTGCCCGATACTTCTGTCGTTTCCTCTTCATATCTCTCTCCTCCATCAGTTGTTGCAGATGTTCAGAAACATCTTTCCTTTGATCATCTGCAGAAAAAGCAGACATGTACTCCACACCTTTGAAGAGATGGAGATCTCCTGCTTTTTTCCAGAATATACCACAACGTCAAAGAAAAGCTGCATTTGAAGTATTTTATGTAATATGTTTTTCAATTGGTTTTTAGTTGTTTTGCCTGAATAAGTTAATTTACTAACAATTGGACAATATAATTCATAATTCAATGCAAAGATGCTCAGCAGCTTGAAAGATAATGCTGCCATTCAGACAACTGCAACAATAATGATGTGATGCTGCTTCGAACATGTCTTGTCATCCTGGTCTTCAAGCAACATGAGCTGTTCTTTAGGGAAGGAGATCATTTTGTTGGTGGCTTTCGCGGTGGCGACGCAGTAATCGTAGACAGCTCAACGTTCCTCACAACTCAATACACTCAGGTATCTCTCTGACGTCAGAGGTAGAGGGTGTGTCGACCAATCTACACAGCACATGGAGGAAATGTCAATATAACAACGTATATCACTATTAATAATCAATCATAAATCAATGTTTATTTAAATGAAATAAAAACAAGGCATTAGCTAAAATCCGTTTTCCATGTGAACACAAAGTTTAATATTGTATGTAGCATTTGAGAACATTAAAAAAATACAGAAAAATACATTTGTAGCATAAATTCGATTTTAAACCCGTCTGTGTAGCGATTCCCGTGGAAAATTTAATAAGCTAGGCGATCACATGGTATCATGATGTCACATATGACCCATACTCGCATCAGGCCGACCCTTTCCATGCATTCAGAGCATGTTTACAAAGATAGCTTTTGGGTCGAAACGAGCGTCAGAATGAGTTATTGTGCAATATTCCAATGTAATACAGACACATAGAGGAACAAGTAGTTAACTTACGGTTCCATATGAATCCAATTTTATTCAAAACAATGGATGCGAATGGGCTGATAAGTTGACTAGGCTTCGCCGAGCTCCAGCTCGTTTTCAGAGTAATGATATCGAATGCAACCAACGGGAGATAATCTACACCAATAAACATACATAGCAAACATAAATTGTATAAAGCTACAAAAAGTAACGTGTATAACCTCATAATATCAATTGAATATATGAAGGAGGAGTTGTACAATTTATTATAACAACTTAAATCAGTCAATGAATTTTTGTTGATGTCGCTATCTCAGTTGGTAGACACGTTGGTTTCTTGTAATTTATTTTACAATCGGGCGACGCCGGTTCAATCCTGACACCAAGCCATTGATTTTCTTTACACTGTTTTTGTTTATGTTTTCCCGAAGTAATATAAACCAAATCATTTTGTATTCTATGATGCACTGTTTGTAGATATTCGTTTATTTTTGTAGTAATTATTTATTCGCAAAAAAAAAAAAAATATGGTAATTATATATAACGATGTTCTAAATTTTATTTATACAAACAAATATAATGTAACGGATATATAATTTATTAATTGTATATATATATTGTACGGTGATATATTGTAATTATATGTGAAAACAAATTGTGATCTGTCTGGATAAATAAAATGTGGAATTTGTAATTCATAGAATTTTTTTTTTTTGGCTTGGTCGACATGGAAATATATAGCAGGATGTAATATAATATGAATTCAAGCAATAGTTGTTTTTATTCCCTTTAAATAATCGGTTTTGGGGCAGCCATTTTAGGATAAGTTTGATTACCAGGTGGCAGTACCAGCGTGACACATCGGTGATAATTGCTGTAAGCACAACGCATTTGACAAAAATTGTGTATTGGCGTTTTCATGTCCGTGAATTACATTTTTTTATTTGAATCTGCCTTTTTTGGATCTTCATATTGGATATAAGTATCAAGCTGAAACATGGCATTTTTAGTCATTGGCTCCCATGGTTTTCAGAATATGCCTTCATAACCAGTGTCAAACAATAGGCATCCCAAAATGAGAAAATAGTTACATTCTGAGCATTGTGGAACATCAGCAGGTGGCCATAACATCCCCAGTCGGCTTTACACACCTGATGTTTATGAGCATTTTTATAACACATGTTGATTAAACTGACTTGCCTTTCCCAGTAGAGCAGGAAGACAGAATACTCCTCAGTGTGGCATCATCTGCAAAAGAAACAGTTTTCATAATTTACAGTAACACTGTAGTTGTTGGATTTTTCTCAAATACAAACTTCAAAATGGTACATTGTGATGCATTTTGAAGATAATTCAACCAACTTAAGTAATTTATTGTAAAGTTGCACACGATTGTAATATTTTTAAACTGATATTTTTCTAAATTAATGACAATGGGGTATGTTCGTGCAGATTGTTGCCTAAGCTATACTGTATAATTGATGATTCTTTGCTGTGGAAAGAGTTACCAGATCCTGTCTTCTGTCGGTTGGTACAGTAAGCAACACAAGAAATAACCATATTCAACATTTCACAAAAACTATTATCACCAGCAAGCCTCCAAATGCTGTTGAGATTTAAAAAAAGATACACGTTGCTTGCTCCAGTGTGAGCCACTCAACTGTCCACAGTTTAGGATAATCCAACTGGTATATTAACCTCAGGTTAAACTCATTTCCAGGTCACAACCCTACCCGAAAAGGACGAGGCTCGCAGCTGCAGCCTGCCCCATTACCTAATCATCAGTCATTTTATTAAGGAAACACAATGACAAATCTTCAAGTCAAATATTTCTTGTGCCAGATATTGATTACACGTTATAAATGTTGACACTATAAACAGTTCTCTGTTCACATACATAAATATAACACATCAGTAGGACATACACAGGTTGCTCAAAATTGTCAATGCTCTTTCCAGTGAGCCACCAAACACATCTTAGGATAATACAACTGCCAGGATATTAATCCCAGGTTACCCTATCTTTTTCCAGATCACTACCCTCAACCAGCCCAAATGACAATTTTTGTGGCTGCTGGCCTACCCCTTTAATTTATTCTGAAATATCTTATCTAGGGAGTACAATAAAGACATCTCCAAGTTAAAGTTTCCTGTGCCAGACATTTATTACATGTTATATAGAGTGTACATCTTCAAACAGTTCTATGCTATATGTGATGCCAGTGGATGCCACAATTCCTGCCTTGCAATTGGATGGCAGCCAGTGGTCCACTACAGCATCACTGCAGTGACCCAGCTTATTACTCTAGTCTAAAGGGGAATTATTAATGATGTAACTCTATCATCATTACATATCCGTACATCATCAATCGATCATTACAACCCTACACAACCCTGACTTTGCCTGTTCCTCATTTATTAGCATAATGTTTACTAAGATAAATATGTTGAAAATACAGTGTCCACCAAAGTTTGTTTACTTTGCCTGAAATACTGTTCATAATTTGAATGTACTGTATACAGAATAACATAGTAAACATCAGCTAAAGCAGATACAGGCCATTATAACCACATGTTTCTGGAAGTACTCCTTACTAGTATGTAGGGTCTCATTTGCAAAAGATGTATTACATAATATAAATAATGTGGGTAGCTCTTCCTTTTTAGCCATTGACGAGCTGCGCTCATTGCTTACTGTTTTATGTACACAGTAACTTATATACACTGATTTAGTTGAATTGTACAATTTTAGTACGAATAAATGTATTATTATTATAATGTTGGATGGGCAATTGGGCATACCTGGTTTCCACAATCGAGACCGACGAAGCCAGCAAGTGAGATGAACTTCTGTACATTTGTGTTAGCAATAGACCAGAGGTAGCCTAATACTACTACCAACTGGCTCAACTGATCCACAGTGCACAGCAACCAGATATAATCCTCAGGGGCAAAATCCTACCACTTGCATTCATGTGTGGATTTTGTTGTGCCAGTGTGTACAGGACTTGTCACCTGACCACACATGGGCTGCAGCATTCCTTTGTTCAGTGTTTCTCTTATCTCTGCTCTCCCAGTCCCTGTGTACCCCAGTTTTATCACCAGACTAGAAGCTAGGTGGTAATTAAAACTAATTATCATCTGGTTGTGGTCAGTGGAGAGCCTGGCTTTGAGGCACCTGGTCACTGTTGTGTCCAACTAACCAGGCTAGCTGCTAGAGCTTTTTATTTGTTTCAGCAGTTCATATTTGCTAGGCATCTTAATAACTTGTTGGGGCTGGCACCATAAGAAAGCACAGTAATGGCGTTAGAAGGAAAAAGGAATGTTCATATTGATAGTAAAACAAGTAAGTACAAAATATAACTATTTTGGGAGTTTCTGCTCTACATGCAGAAATTAGGGGAGAAAGGTATTACTGGCAGAAACTTGCTAACCCTGATACTGACCAGTTCTTCCCTTGAGTAGCCACATCGTGTGCGAGAGCAGTAGCTCTTGTGCTGGGCAAGCGTTCTCTCAGGGACCATGGCTTCTTCTCTTGGTCATCCTTGTTACATGATCGGGAGAAAACAGAACACAGCTATTTTGATAGATGTATGCATATAATAAAAATGGACCAAGAGGCCCTGAAGTCCTTTGGACTATATTGTGAATTTGTAATTATTAATGAAATGTTTTTTGGTGAATCATAGTTACAGATTAAGGGTTATGATGGAAGTAAAATGTTGACATGTTTAGTGGAGACTATATATGAATGCCAGTGAAGATACACATGGAAATAACATATTCAAGTAGACCGTTTCATGAACATTAGTTAATGTGTTATTAAAAATCCAGATATTCTGCTATCTAGGCCGATTTCCAGTGGTTGTAGAAACCTTGCAGGAGAGTTGGTGAGCTGCAATTTCGCATGTAGCTCAGTTAAAGGTTGTTTAAGAAAATGTGCACACATTTGCTGTTCTTAGTTTGCCCCTACCACCCTCCCCCAGAATGGAAAGCAGAAAGAGATGAACTATGATAACACTTTATTTGTTCACAAGGTACAAACACATAACATACATTTTTACTCCAAAACTGTAGCAATTAATGACATAATACTGATTGAATTGGAGTGAAGTAATAGCTGCAACATGTATAGTAAAACATCTGAATAATAGTACTTATAATTTAGGCTAAATATGCTTTAACCTTTTCGAGTACACCTAAGTTATTTTATATATTATTTTATACGTAAGTTATTTTAATCCTAGATCATATCTTTATATTGCATTAATAATTCAGCCCACATGGAGGCATTATGTTTGACACTGGGACAATGGCAGGCAGTGAACCCATACTAGTCCAATACACAGACTTACAGCATAATCTCTGACAACAAATACAAATTTATTGTGTATAGTGGCACTACGACATGAAATGTATATACAAAATAATAATAATAATAATATTTTATTTTGTTAAGTGCCACATCCAAGCGCTTTACAACAATATACAAGTGTATGTTAAAAATAATGCATTTGAATAAAAAACAATAGTTATTATATCATAGATAAATTGAACTAATAATAATAGCAATTAAAACAATAAATATAGTAGAAGTAGAAAAGGAATGTGATGTAAAATATCATAAAATAAAATTGTTAAGATTATATTTTTTTTCTTTATATAAATAAACTAAAATTAATGTAAACGTGACACTTGCATAGTCATATCCAGGTGTCTATCAAGGGGGACGCCGAGATTTCTAACGTGATCAATTGCACAGATTTCATCTGTCCCGACGCGCACACAGAGCCCACTTACGATGGCAGATGCTGATTTGGGGACAACCGGTAGAATTTCTGTTTTCGTGTCATTCATGAGCAGATAATTCCAAGTCATCCACTCCTTCACGTCATCAATACATCGCTCGATCCGACGCACGGCAGTCACCAAAGAAGTTGCATCCAGGTCGAAGTGACAGAACAGTTGTAAATCATCGGCGTAGTGGTGATATTTTAAGTCGTGTTTGTGAATTATATCACCGATCGGCTGCATGTATAGTGAAAATAATAGTGGTCCCAACACTGACCCTTGCGGCACCCTCGTTAACAAAATCGTCTCGCTGGATAACACGCGGTCGATGACGTCTGCTTGCGATTACTTAGGTAAGATTCCAACCAATGGAGAACCACTCCGGTGATGCCATAGCGTCGTTGTAGGCGATCCAGTAGTATTGTGTGATCTACCGTGTCAAATTGCTAACTGGGCGATAGTTACTTAAAGTATTCTTACACAGTGACGGCTTCTTCAGAAGAGGATGCACAAGTGCTCGCTTTAGTTCGCCCGGCATTGTTCCTTCTGCCAAATACGCATTTGTTATATCGGCAACAATGATCGCAAGTGCGTCAGTGTTCTGATTTACATGATCGGATGGTAACGGATCAAGTGTACAAGACGTACACATTCTAGCGATGATAGCCGTTATTTCACGTGTTGTTGTAGGTGTAAATGTGTCAATTGGTGTGACAAAGCGACGTGTTTCATGCGGCGAGGTCATGCAATGTCTGGCAGCATGTAAGCCGAGTCGAATTTCAGCTACCTTGTTGTTGAAATAGTCCGAAAATGAATGGCAACAGGCAACGACGGAGTCATATTCGGGATACGAACGTGATGGCTTCCCACTCAGTGATTTCACGATGTTGAACATGCTTTTGTTGTCAGCGTTCATAAGTTTATCTCGATAGTAGTTGGTTTTCGAGAGGGCAATGAGCTTGTTGCACTCATCGCGTGCATCAACGTACATTTGTCGATGAATCTCAAGCGTTGTGCGTCTCCACAATGACTCGTTCTTTCGCCGTCGTCTCCTCGCGTCATCGATGTTGCTGTTGTACCACGGGTTTGGCATATTACCCCGCATGGCAGTCAGTCGCTCTGGTGCATGTTTATCGATAGATGTTCTTAGTGAAGAATTGTAGCCAGTGACCAGTTCCGCTGCGCTAGATGTTGACACCATGGCTGATAGTAACTCACAAGTTGATCGAATGTAATTATTGAAAGAATCGGCATCAAACGAGCGGTAATTGCGTTTTACTATATGTGTCGATGTCTTAGCTGGCCTCTGGATGTTCATGACGTAGCGCACCACGTGGTGATCTGATATAGACATCGGAATAACGTCAACAGAATTAGCGAGACTGACATTTTTGGGGGTTATCACAAAGTCCAATGTGTGGCCTGCAGAATGTGTAGGCTGTGTGACGTGTTGAGTGAAATGATATGAGTCCAGTAGTTGCACGAGCGGCCGGGCCTCTGCCTCAACGTCGTATCTGATGTTGAAGTCACCAACAATGCACGTTGGTGTTATACATGTCGACACCTCTCGGAACAGGTGTTCTAGTTCCGGGTAAAACTCCGCCATCGGCCTGGGAGTCTTAGCCGATGATGGCGGGCGGTAGAGCGTGCACAGGTTTAACGTTCTAGATGTGGCTCCAGTGAACTGGATACGTATAGTTCGTTTTAGGGAGCATCTTGCACGGTACCATGTTCCTGTGGATGACGCCGACACCACCACCGCGTCCAGCCGCACGAGGAACATTGATGAACGTATATCCGTTCGGCATCAGTTCAGCGATTATCGGTTTGTCGCTGTTCTTTTTCAGCCACGTTTCTATTATGGCTAAGATGTCAATGTTGTGGTCGGTCACGAATTCATTGATGGTTAGCGTTTTATTTCTGACAGAACGAGCATTGAGGACAGCGACTGAGAGATTGCTCTTTGTCTGGCTCGTATTATCGCGTGTAGAAACATGAACTAAGTTGCACGGATCACTACGGCGAGGTGATTTGCACAATATTGTTCTGGGAATATGTGTCCTGCCAGTTACAATCACACATATCGATTGACCTGACGGTGAGGCCGATTGCACAACAGGTGCAGTGTGTACTGAAGTACGTTTGTGTCTACTGTTCTTGCCGGCTCGACACCCACGCGGTGGTACGGCTATCCCAAGTAGCTTGACACCCACGCGGTGGTACGGCTATCCCAAGTAGCTTCAATAAACAATACACCGGCTCGGAGAGTCTATTGTCTTTCGTTATTACCTTGCTGTGGCGCAGCAGATCGTGCCTGTCGTACCGAATGTGGGTCATCATAGGTATAACAGTGTAGTCTTCGTTAACACGAACAGGTGTGATTGCAGGCTGTAGTGTCCAAATATCACAAATGTTCGGGAGTATAGTTCCAATCAGCATGAACCCAAGCACAGCGCGTAGTATCATAAAACGGTTGTACAATTATAACGATGATTGAATGGTTAAAAAACGCATTAAACTAGTGAAATCCACGAGCTCATACAAAACACAGCTGCCACCAGGGACGCTCATCGAACCCTTCAAAATCAGAGAAAAAGTTACTGAAGAGTGTTTGAAAAAATAGGCAAAATGTGAAAATTTACTAGTTTGGGGGCCCTATGGGGCCCTTAGAATGATTCAATCAAATACAGATTTCTCCTGCATAGTGGCAGTACTCTAAGATATGTATATGCAAAATTAGAGAAAAAGTTGAATGGTTTCCGAGATATGGCAGCTAACGGCGGACGCAGAGTGATGGCATAAGTCCGTTGGACCGTTAACCCAAAGGACTAAAAATCATCATGACCACTTTACTTCACTACAGTGTACGTGCGTACTGTGCATTCAAGAAGGCCACAAAATAGTTGGTATTCCTGAAAGAATATATTGCTACCTGAACAACTGACATTTTTTACCGAAAGATTGCCTGTTCCTTGTTTTTACATTAATTAAAAGAATTGTTTTCTTTAAGTTAGGTCAATGGAAGTGTTATTCTAAAAGAAAGAAAATTAGCGCAACAATATGGCACAACACTACGCCATTAAATAAATATATATATATAAATGGTAATGCTACAAACAATTGTATTAATGCACAAAAACATTTTGGGTAGGTGCTGGCCACTAATGTTACAAAATTGGTTTATAAAATGAATGTTTACAGCTAGTGGCACATGAAAAGTTGCGCTATTAACCACATGCTCATACAGGGATGTTTGACGAGGATTTACGTAACTCTCTATAATCATAACAAATATGTAGGATATTGCAAATAACTGTGTACAACTGCAAGCAAAAACTGGCTGGTCTTGAACTAAAATACAGAAACATACAGAAATTTACAAATTTGCCTTTGTAAACTCTGTATACTTTAAATTACTTTCTTAAGACAAAACAACTGCAAACATTTAAAAGAAATAACATTTTAGTTTCACTATTGATCAACTTTAATTTTTTTTATAATTCAGCCATTTTTTTTATATACAGTTATGTAGTATATTTGGACTCTTCACACAGTGCTGCCCACAGTACTGTGTGAAGCATAGACATGTTTGACGTGACTGAATCAAAACAGAAGGAAATTAAGCAATGTGAATTTTAAATGTTCAAATGAAGTGGACTTAAGTATTTAAACATTTAAATAAAACCTTGGAATGGGTATGTAGTCCTGGAATAGGCCTATACCTTGCGTAGATTCTCTCTACTCCACCCAAGACTGGTGAGTGCTTTACCAATCCATTCTTCCATTTCAGCGTGGAAACACTTCAGTTCAGTGATATCAGTGATACCATCACCATCTAGAATGAAACAAAAAAGAATAACAAATTAGACAAACAATGCAATATCCCTTAATATTCATGTCGGCTGGCAACAAGATTTGTCATGCTTACAAAATGGCTGACGCATAAGATAATCTCTCAGACATTCTGTGTATAGTTCTGTGAAATTCTGGCCGTTAAATGTTTTTCATTGCAACAAATACACAGGGCAACAAAGTTGTGAACGGATGTTGTAAGGTAAACAATTGCGCAAATAATATAAAATAGTGCCTACCCTATAGTCATAGTGGGGTAAATGTATAAATTAGAACCTGTCATGGACTAATTTTTTAATGTATTCTTATGTGTTATTTGGAGATGTCTTACTCGTAAATTTCAAAACATGTATGCATACTTTACAACATGAGTGTAATAATACTGTGTGTGTGTTTCTTCTTTCTTCTTCCGTTCTTCTGCCTATCCTCAGTGCACGGAGGACACAGGCAGTGGCTGGCAGGCGAACAGGAACAGTGCTTCTATGTACAGAGTGCAATTTTTTTATTTATTTAACACAAATAACATGCAAATAACAGGAATATATGCAGAGGAGCTTTGTGTGTAGATAGAATGTTGGGTATGTCAATGTCTAGTTGTTGTTTTGAATGCATGTGTGCTTGCGTCTTCTTCTTCCATTTATGTCCATCTGTCGTATTGGTCGACACTTACTGACATGTACTATGTAGCGGAGAACAACAAGATTCGTGCAGCTTGGGGTTTGGAGAAAGTAGAAACAAAGCATAAACAAACCATAAACAAAGTATAAGGTATACACTAAAGTATAAACAAAGTGCAAGGCAGCCTAACTCTAAGCATAGGCACAGCTGTATATGGGGCTGCCCATAAGCCATATGCCCCAGAGCACCCTAGTGGTACCCCAGGCCCATAACTAGTTGGTTAGATGTGGCTTGACTCCCTCACAATGAAGGTGCCAAGTGTGGGGGACTGGACAGTTTCTAGGGGCAGAACGTTCCAATCACGGATGGTGGGGGGGGAGAAGGTGTTACTCCTACATTCAGTGCGACAGATGGATGCGCTGGTACTGCTGGCTTCATCTGTTGCTGGTAGACAAGGGCTTGTCCATTACGAATTTTGTAGAGTTTGGCAAAGCGACGCAGTTCCTCTAGCGTTAGCCACTGGAGCTGTTGGAGTACGTCGCTGGTACTTGACTTGTGCTTTGAATTGATGTGTTTCTGTGTCTATTCGCCGGCTATTCAATAGACTATCACTTTGTTAGCATTGAGAACGAACCTGACAGCTCTCAGACTCCGCTGTGAGCCTGTGTGTCTATCTGTGTGCGTGTGCACGTATGTGTGTGCGTCAGTCATAGGGACTGCGGTCATGGTCTATAAAACTGTAAACGTATGGGATACCGAAAATTGGGATGTCCATAAAATGATGAATGATCAAACAAACAAACTCCTCAATTATCGCCCATGCGGCAATACTTATTTAATGGCAATGCGTTGGGGTCCGAGAAAGTACGGGTAAAACAAAATATAGACACACAGTTTAATTAGCACAGTTACAGGCGCACTGACAATATACGCAACTGACCTCACATTATACCCGCAGAAACTGGGAACAAAACAACAATAACAACGAACCACCGTTACCACATTTTAGCGAACTATACTTGATTACCCAGGCTCCGTCATGTGGCGCCACTGTTTGTCACTCACACGAGAGCTTGGAGGCAGAGACGTTGAAGATGATTTGATCAATAGTTACCAGGGGCGGATCCAGACAGGATAGTCTAGGAGGCCCAAATACACTGCAAATGTACCCCTCCCGAAGCTCGCCAAAATATCAACCCTGAAGGCTCTCACAAAAACGTCCATTTGCAACCCACTTGAGCCTCCCCAAAATTAACAACAATTGAAACTATCCGAAAACCTTTAATTGCACACCCCTTGAGACTTGCCCAAAATATCAACAATTGAGGCTCTCTAAACACTTAGCTCCATCTGCACCAGCCTTATGAATCAGGTAGGTATATGGTTATATTTGTTGACATTGTAACAATTGGAGAATACGGTTTAGACGCATTCCAATGTTAACACATTGAACGCAGTTGCTTTAGGATGCATTTAACTGTTTCTAAATGACTACCTGGGGACCTTTTTAGTATTGCGTGTGTGTGTCTATGTAGAGCTATGACGATTACCAATTTTCTTGGTTTTTAAGAGTGTGTGTGTGTGTGTGTGTTTGTTTGTTTGTTTGTTTGTGTGTGTGTGTGTGTGTGTGTGTGTGTGTGTGTGTGTGTGTGTGTGTGTGTGTGTGTGTGTGTGTGTGTGTGTGTGTGTGTGTGTGTGTGTGTGTGTGTGTGTGTGTGTGTACCACGTGTGTGTGCATGCGCACGCGCGTGTGTGTATGTCTGTGTTAATTGTAGTTTAATTTATGCAGCGTCCAAAATTAATGCTTTCTAGGCCTACTCCTGATCGCACTGGACATTAAGCAAAACCCAGGATCACACAGTCCCAAATTTCCATGTGGAATCTACAACACATCAGTGAAATAGAAGGACAGAGGTATCGCATGCAACAGCTGCAACGTCTGGTTCCATGCCTCCCGCATGGGCAAGTGTGACAATATCTACCTCGCCATGCAGTCAGATATAATTATCTTGGTAGTGCTGCAGCTGTGGTCTACCACATTTTTCCAGGGAACTATTTAGTTGCTTCCATCTCCGCCGACTCTGTCCACACCACCCACTCCTCACTGTACTTGACATCTCTAGAGCCTCTTCACTGTCTGACTTCCAGAGCCAAAGCAACGTGTCAGCCCACATAGGACATCCCTCTCCCGATCCTGACCGATAAACTGCATCTATGTCCAACTCCCCACTCAACTAAACTCCCCACTCAACACCTTCTCCAGCGACTCGTCCACCTCCAGCGTGGCCGCAGCGCCGGTATAGCAAACTCCTAGAACGGTGGCAATATACTTCCAGAGTTTAAGGACATGTAAGGCAGAATTTTGGAAGCTACTCCACAAACCCAGATGTATTCCCAAGATCAGAAACAATTTCTACAATGAACTACTGAACTACAATGTTTTCGGGAAGAAGAGCCACTATGGCTACGGGGATGAACTGGTGGCTACCTGAAGCAACTTCTTCTGACATGAAATTCAAAAATCCACCGTCATTGAGACTGGGTCAGTCACTGTCTAGATACATATGAAGAAGAGAGATGATCAACTAGTAGTAATTTCCCTGTATCGCCCAGCAACCAGCGACAACCAGATGTCCGATCTGCTGATGGCCCTAGACGCTGCCCATCCCAAGAAGAACAACGATATCCAGATCGGGGGACCTAAACCTTGCTGATATTGACTGGGAGACCAACAACATTCAGGGAAACAGTTACCCACGGACTGTCAACCACCTCTTCCTGGACACGATCAACGATCGTGGACTCCACCAGACAAACCAAGAACCCACCAGAAGAAATGCCATTCTCGAACTGTTCCTGGCCAAGAGACCAAACCTCATCACCAGGATCACCGCCATCCCAGGCCTAGGCGATCGTGACATCGTCCTTACGGGCAGTCGCCTAAAAGTACCGAAAGTGGGCCAGCCCCATGCGCGTTTTGGATAACTTGTAGGCCACCTGACATGCATATATATACACACGCACACACGCACACACGCACACACGCACACACGCACACACGCACACACGCACACACGAACGTACACACACACACACACACACACACACACACACACACACACACACACACACACACACACACACACATGTGATATGTTCTGTAGAGAGTAGAGACTGCAATGTCATTACGGCCTGTCTTTCGTAATCACGTCTTTATGAAAATACATGTGCTTTACAAGGCAAGAATACCGTTAGAGTTTAGATGTGTTAGCCATAGAGTAACCGGAACCCCAACCAGTGATGTATGTAACTGGCACTGAGCCAAGCTAAGTCACTCACCCACCCACCCACACTCAGTCACTGAATGTAGTAGCGCACCTAAATAAGTCGGCAAACAATCGACAAAGGGCCACTGATATATCTGTGCTAGCCTTACGATCGTGCATAAGAGTTCCTTATTTACCTGCACACTAGCGATCCAGTGACATGTGCAACTGTTCCGCGTCTATTCGCCAATCTGCGCACGACAAGTATATCAACAGCCAATGAGCGTCGGCAATACTGTAACGTGTTTGGAAATCAGTCACCCGTTAGCTTCGGTAACTGGACGTATCACGCGGAGCGCTATTTGGGGTCTCGTGACGGACGAGTTGCATGTCACTCGCAACTTCGAGAAGGTTGTGCAAGAGTAATCCCCAAAAGGTAAGAGATATTTTAAGCAGTCTATTGTTATTAAAACTGCTCACATTGCCGTTGTAATGACTTCCATGGAGGGGTAGTATTGTGCAAACAAAATGCTCATTGCTTGCTTGCTTATTTTTTACTTAGTTGGAATACTTGGTTGACGTGTCGCTTTAGCTGGTTGCCAGAGATCTCAATTTGTTCTTGAATATGCTAAAAGATGGCACTGTTGCTACTTCTCCATGTAGTTTGTTCCGTGAGTCGATTGGCGAAAAAGTGGTTACGTATTTTGTGCACTGGTCTTTCCGAAGTATGTTTGTGTGGTGCCTACGTGTGTCGCTATGACATCGTTTTTCACCGTGTTCTTATAGGTTCCTGAAACACAGTTCTTTGGGCATGGGGACGCTTATTGACGGTTCGTTCTCACCAATTGTAGACACAATGAAATACCTATGACATGTAGAACAACATGATTGGAAAGTCAATTGGATATTATCCTGTTAGGCAAAGCGCATCTCTCGGCCGCGCCCGAACAGTAATACAACGAAAATCTTCCTCTTCGAATTAACCGACGTCGATATAAGGAAAAACTCAAGATTTGGTCATTTCAAAAGGGCACTGTCGTCGGGTACACCAATAAGTCCGGGTTGCAGACACAACTCACTTATTTCTGGAGATTCTACACATTCAAGTGTACATTATTTAAATATGTAAACTTCGTTATATAACGAATGACCAAACTATGGATTATCACTAGGAAACACGAAATTCCACAGTTGTAGTAGTTCTGTGAACTGTGTCGTCGTCGTACGAACAGTTTACAGTTCGAACTGCCGTTGAAATATAAGCCAATTATTTGCAGATATATGTCTGTAAGTTAGCGATATTGCGGTAGTATAGGGCCTGGTTTAGAAATGTACATTAGCAGTCCATTCATCGACCGACAAGAAATGTTATGTATAAAGTTGTAGATATCGCAGATCACTTATGCAAATAACCATACACACATAGGTGTGTAAGGGTTAAATTATCCATCTACTGTGGCAACAACCGCCGTATTTAGTAACAGTTTGCGATACAAGCACTGTTTATATTCGAAGTCCAGGCCGCACATGTGGTGCCGTGCAGCATGACAGTCCCTGTCCTTGGTTCAGCGTGCCGTTTCGCATGGCTTAATACTTAATATTAATGTACAGAAATGTCAATTTGTGCTAGTTGGCACTCATCAGTCCATTGCCAAGATGGCTGATGTTAGAATTCATATCAACAATGAACCGCTTAAACATGCATCGGTCGCCAAGTACCTTGGTACTTATATCGACTCAAACCTAAAATGGGACGACCACATTAACAGCATGATTCCTAAAATGTCAACCAAAATAGGAATCCTAAGATCTCTTCGTAAAATAGTATAAATCGACATTCTCACGCAATTATATAATGCAATAGTTCAACCACACTTCGATTATGGAGATGTAATTTATGATTCAGCGTCACCATCAACCAGAACTAGATTACAGAAACTACAGACCAGAGCTGCTTGACTCATACCTGGGTCTAGGTCTTAGCAAAATAGAAACACTGTGTTTAAAACACTATGCTCGTTATCTCTACAGCAAAGAAGGGATTTTAATAAATGTGTTCTTATGTACAAGTGTGTAAATGGTCTAGCACCACAATATTTGTGTGATATGTTTACATCAAATAGTCATTCTTATAATACCAGAAATGCCTCTCAGCTGAAACCACCCAAAGCCAGAACTGCCTATTATCAATGCAGTTTCAATGTGTCCGGTTTGAAATTATGGAATAAACTATCAATTGAAATTCAGAACAGCCATTCTGTTCCAACCTTCAAAAAGACCCTACACAAATATAATGAGTGCTACACCACCATTTTAAATGTACTTTTATATGTTTTTTGTATGTTATGACTATTTTATATACTTTTTGCATTCTATTTTTTATTATTATTTATTTATTGTAATCACTTTTAACTTGTATACTTTGTACATATATCAACATGTGCTGTATGATTGATGTAAATGGTGTATGAATGTCTCGGCCATCGAAAAAGTGAAAACTAAATATGTCACCGAGTGGAAATAAAATTGTCAATCAATAAATAAATCAATCAATCAGAGGTTTACCGTAACACGCCAGCTGTTTGAAGAGCCTTCTTGCTCGCCAGATCAAAGTGCGGTTCTGAGACGTTGCGTTGTGACTTCGGAGTAATGAGAGATAAATGTAACTGTTACGTCTACTTCGCCATACATTCAGACATGTAAATAAATTAAAAGGTGATAAACGTGTTATTTAGTGAAGGCGCAGTTGGCTCTCACTGCGTTTGAGTTTCCGCATATTTGTCTTCTTCACCTTACTCCCTTGCGGGGTGGGATCCACGCCACACAGTAGCTTATTCTGATTGTCTCGTTAATACCGTCCACCTGTCCCTGTTGTCCGCAATGGCTGTTCTTGGCTGTTCACACATGCCTTCTTAAGGTATCTTTTCTTGCTGTCGTTCCATCTCAGTTTCGGTCTTCCTCTTCGTCGTTCGCCACTATCTTCTGTTTTGCATGGTGTTTTGGCAGTTTGTCTTCGCTCATTCTTTGCACTTGTCCTGCTCTGTCATTCTGTTTCCGACTGCATTCATCTTTATATGTTTCTCATGCCAATTGCTTCTCTCAGTTCCGTCACCTTCCTTCTTCGCGCATATTTGTGCGATGCCTAATTTCTCACAGCTTTGGGTATGCTGTCAAACACATTGTATACTCAAAGTAGCGCAGCATAATCCATCATTCCCAGGGACAGTGCTGTTCTGTCTTAGACAACACATGTTCGCCGTGTAAGGCATTACTACCCCCAATATTGACTTTATGCATATAGGCGTGATTTAATGTTTTTTTCATTGTAAACTTACCGGTATGCCAGCGTTTGTTCTCTTAATTATGCTTTGGAATTTTAAACCATGTAAAGGCGTTCGTGACGTCAACTTTAAATGACATTTGACCTTTTGCTTTATTGTGCAACTAAATTGGTTTGTGTACATTTGGGACACAAATACATTTTCAAACCGAGCAAAGTCACGCCTTGGAGAGAAATGCCCAGTCTTGACCTGTTTTGTGACAAAACACAATATCATTCATTACAAATAAAAAAATGAAGATTGACTGTCATGGATAACAAAATTCATTAACCATATTAGTTTTACTTCTGGATAAACAGGGAAGGTACTTAGTGATGACAGAAACCTTTGTTAGCTAGGTGACACTACTTTAATTTTGACATATACTCCAAGATATTGACAACTGGGAGGATCTTGCTGGAGACCGATCTACATGGAGGCAGAAACTACACAGGGGTCTCAAAAGAGGAGAGGATACTCTCCGCAAGCTAGCAGAAGAAAAACACAACCGCAGAAAAACACCCAGGCTGAGAACGCCTTCAAGTGCAGCATATGCAATAAAGACTGCCACTCAAGAATTGGCCTCTACAGCCACAACAGACGCTGCCCAGCCAACAACTGATCTTCGACACCAGGGCATAGATCCATAGTCTTACGAGACTATAGGATGCCTACCTACTACTCCAAGCCATATGTAAACATCCACGCGCGAAACAGTTCTCAATAATGGTTATATTCCTTTCAGTCTAAAACTGTGTCGGGTCTTTCAATAATTTTTTATAAGCCAATCTTTGTTCTGTCCTACATACAAGCTTTATCTTAGATACTAAACCGAGCTTGAACGTTCTTCTGTTCAATGGCTCTGAACCTTGAAGTTCTTAGATCTACTGTTAAGAAAATGTCATTCCTATAACCCGCCAACTGTGTTGATTCTTAACTGAGTATACACATTTGGGTCACTTACAATACAGCCCTGCTTGTGTGTGCGTGCGTGCATGCGTGTGTGTGTGTGTGTGTGTGTGTGTGTGTGTGTGTGTGTGTGTGTATGTGTGAGTGTGCGTGCGTGCATGCGTGTGTGTATATGTGTGTGTGTGTGTGTGTGTGTGTGTGTGTGTGTGTGTGTGTGTGTGTGTGTGTGTGTGTGTGTGTGTGTGTGTATGTGTGTGTGTGTCTGCCTGTGTGTGTGTGTGTATATGTATGTGTGTGTCTGTGTGTGTGTGTATGTGTGTGTGTGTGGGGGGGGGGGGGCGTATGTGAATATGTGTGTGTGCGTGCGTGCGTAGACCACTTTATTCCATTTTAGTTGTGCATTGGAAAGATAACTAAATTTCCAAATACACCTTCCAATCTGTTGTGTGTGTGTGTTACCTTGTTGTTTAAAATCGCGCCCAACACACTGATTCAACACATATATAATAACACACCTTACTAATATCGTCGTCGCTACAGTGTTGATATTCCAACTCGGGCGGATAATGCATCTATGATTAGCAACATACAACAAAACTATTCCAATGAAATCTCAATCAGCTACGGTTAACTTATCATCGTGTGTTCCGCTGTCAGACAGGTGTCCTGTTCCTCTTTATATACTAATTAATACAATGCCCTTAAGAATAGAAGACGTATGTTGATGGTGCAATGGCTACCAAATTGCCTTTAATATGCCCGAAATAGTGTTCGCTATTAGCCCGCGAAAAGTAATAAGTTACATTATAGACCACTCTATTGGCAATATAATGGATGATGGATTGTTTAGCCGAAAGGTAACTCATCGAACTGCCTGCTAATAATTACCAACCAGGATTATTCCGGGCCACGAAGCAGATAACCAGTCTTTAAAAGGACACAAAATAGATGCACCTTTTCGAGTTTATGCATCTAAAAGAGTTAATAAAAACTAACGATTAGCAATTACAATCGACAATCAAGAATATTATATTAGCAGTTTACTTGTATAACTTAGTTGACCACACACCATTTAAATTGAACGGAAACCGCCACTGTGATATATGCCTGACGTCACTAATGCCCACTCTCCCCAGTTCGCCCCAGTTGCCAAACTGAGAATGGTATTCTACTGTGCGTCACCGAATTTATTTTGGAGCAGTAACTACTAAATATGTGTACGTCCACATATTACAGTGCATGGCGTTGTAACAGTTATTACAAGTGTAAATCTGAATGGTAGGGAATACGAGAAACCAACATATAAGCTGGCATATTCGCGTACATGTCGATCAAGACATGTCGATCAAGGAAACAAGGGCATTTGACGCGTCATGGTTAAGGAAGCTCTAAGCGCTTACATGTCAAGCATTGGGAACCTGTCGGCTGGCGGGAACTGAAAGAGTTCACCAGAATTTCCCACTCTGAAAATACATTCTGAGTACATCACAAGCGTGATATTGTAGAATGTAGTTGCAAATGGTTAGGTTGTATTAACTCTGTTAGGTGTATCGGCCCACACAATTGTTTTTTTGTTTCCCTTTAAAGAGCATATGCACTTACGAGTAATTTCAAAACCCAGACTATTGTATAGGACAGAACCGTTGAACAAGACGGAGAAACAACCAGAAAGAGAGTGCATACCTAATCCAGGACATGTGCCACCTGACGGTGACGAATGCGAAGTGAATTGGATTGTCGCCAACTGAACTTCGGGTGCCCAACGACCCATGTCATTGCTGTAAGGCTAGGTGGGAGGTCATTCATGTGTCACAAGTGACAAAGATGGAGATTGGAATTACATAACGTGAAAATGAAAGTAGTCGGTAGCAGACCGACATAGGCAGACTGACATGATGAAAACAACGAACGATGTGTGTGGTTGTCTTGATAAGTTTACCCAGTCGATTCTCCAAGCGATCATATCAATGTTGTATTTAGGTTTGAGTTACAACATGTTTGTATTTATGCACATTAATCAGCGACTTGTGTGAACTTACGCCGATATGTCGCTTACGGGATGTCCTGGAGGAGATTTGTCTTACATAAGGTGGACTTTTACACGATGTAGCCGTCTAGTAAAGAACAGATTGGTATCAAATCGGCGATAGTGTAACTCACAATTGTATAAAAACATTTATATCACTGCACTTAACCATAACGTATGTGTGCGTGCATGAGTACGTGTGTGTGTGTGTGTTTGTGTGTGTATGCGTGCGTGCGTGCGTGCGTACGTGTGTGTGTGAGAGAGAGAATATATATATATATACATATATATAGCTATATATATAGAAGAATAATTGAAAGTGCTTTGGTACAAGAATTTCGGGGGAGTTTTAAAGAGGACATTTTTTATATTAATTATATTATATTTATCACTAAGCTACTGTTATGCTAGATTTAATGTATAGCTTAGTGATATAAAAGCTATAGTTACAGTAATTAAAGTATATAAGGTTCTGCCTGCACGATGTTGGGGCGGGCAGCAAGTCGTGATTTCATATTGCCTACTTCTCCACGAATTTACACACGAGCCTTTGCTGTGAATATGATAAAATCGTATATGATGTATTCAGCTATAGCTTCTTTGAAAACGCTGGCTAAGCAACTCCATTCGCGTTACATGGAGGAAACATCCCTCATGTGTTTCGTGAATAGCATCCGAAATATAGCAAATGCCGGATGAACTGAAGCGAGTACTTGTGCATCCTCTTCTGAAGAAGCCGTCACTGTGTAAGAATACCTTAAGTAACTACCGTCCAGTCAGCAATTTGTCCCAACTTTCGAAAGTGATTGAAAAGGTTGTGGCCAACAGATTGAACATTCACCTAGCCAATGAATCACTTACGGATATATTTCAGTCCGCATACAAGCGAAACCACTCGACCGAGACAGCCCTACTGTGGGTAGTCAACGAGATCAGGACCGCGCTAGACCGTAGACAATCGTTGTACTCATCGATCTAAGCGCTGCATTTGACACAATAGATCACACAATACTACTGGATCGCCTACAACGACGCTACGGCATCACCGGAGTGGTTCTCCATTGGCTGGAACCTTACCTAAGCAATCGCAAGCAGAGTGTCGTCATCGACCGCATGTTATCCAGCGAGACGACTTTGTTAACGAGAGTGCCGCAATGGTCAGTGTTGGGACCACTATTATTTTCACTATACGTGCAGCCGATCGGTGATTATCATTCGCAAACACGACTTAAAATATTACCACTACGCCGATGATCTACAACTGTTCTGTCAGTTCGACCTGGATGCATCTTCTCTGGGGACCGCCATGCGTAGTATCGAGCGATGTATTGATGACGTGAAGGAGTGGATGACACAACAAAACATAAATTCTACGGGTTTTCTCTAAATCGGCATCTGCTATCGTAATTTGACACCGTGTGCTCGTCGGGACTGATTAAATCAGTGCAACTGATCATGTTAGAAATCTCGGCGACCACCTTGGTAGATCCCTGGATATGATTGTGCAAGTGTCACGCACTATCAGCACTTGCTCGCTGCACCTGCGCAACATCGGGTTCACTTACTCAACTGACAGCGGAACGGGTAGTCAATGCCATGATTACATCCTGTTTGGACTACTGCAACTCTCTACTGTTTGGTACCTCAACCAATAACATCGGTCGATTGCAGCGACTCCAGAATGCCGCATCCATTAACTCGCTAATATAAGAAATCAAGTGTTTGCCACAAGATTAGATCCTGCCATTGTGTATCGAAAGCCAATGTTTTAAAATCCAAACACATGCGATAATATCACACATATATTAATTGTACCAAAATTCGAGACATTTTACGCAACGGATCTATATTCTAAATAAATAACAGCTATTGTATTAATTACTTGCTTACAAATTGTTAGAAATGTTATTTTCAATTTCTGTAATGATTGTTGCGGATTATAATGCATTTGTGCTTGAGCGATTTGAAAATATGTTGTATAGAAAGCCAAACATGACATTGTTCATAATTTTGTAGCCAAGGCGTAACGGTATATCTTGGTTGGTTTATTAGTGAAAAATTCATAGTTAGTAAGATAGCATTTTAAATCCGAAATTTCTGTTTGAGTAATTATATAAAATAAAGTTAGCAACTTTTGTTGAATGGGTTGGCTGAACAATTCAATAATGCAGGTGATCATTACATACATGACAAATGTGGAAAGACCTTTAAACTACCTAAAAATGTGACTAAATCATCTCAGGCAACAAACCAGATTGTTCCATCAGAATGTATGCCAATTCATACGACCTCGAGAGGTTACAACAAACCAGGTTGTTCCATCAGAATGTATGCCAACTCGTACGACCTCGAGAGGTTACGATTATTAAACTCACTGTTGCCACAAACAGGACACCATTGATCTCGCCAAATTCCTGACCTTTCTGCGAAGTCACAACTCATTTTCCACCGACAATGACGAGCACCTGCAAAATTTTGCTACTGGGGTCATAGCTGATGAGAGAGTCAATGTGGATATTGGAATGAAAATCCAAAAGAAGATCACAGATCAGAAGTACGGAGACGTCGTTCTCAGGAAGTCTGACCAGGTGAAAATATTCCCAGTTACGAAGAAAACTGTCAAATTGAAAGATGGAAAAGAAGTGCACATGTCGTTGCCGGAGCTGTACCAGAGACTATTGGCCAGGGCATATACTTCTGGATCACCAGATCGCAGTGTTTTCTCACGTGAGCTAGCAGCCGGAGCCCCAGCTTTATTCCACGACAATGACACAATGCGAAGGCCAGTGAAGTCTAAATTAGTTTCGTACATCGCCACCTTCGATCCCCATGTTGTCTGCAATGATGAAATTGACGTCAAAGCCACAGTTGTGGATGGATGGGCCGTTCTGCATCAGATACCCTGGCCAAAAACATGTACCTTTCATAAAGTGTGTTCATCTTATGTGATGTATGTTCTACAGTTGGCAGCACACGATAGGGCCTGGTTCGTAGTGTTCGACAGCTATGAAGTGCTCACCACCAAGGAACCCGAACAGAAGCGACGTAAATTGGGCAAGATTCTTTCGCTGATGTGTTGGTTGGACGTAACACTCCAGTGCTTTCACACAAAAGTAGTTTTCTTTCAAACAAGCACAACAAACAGCATTTCATTAATCTCCTTTCTACTTACCTGCTGAAAGAAGGTATCGAGGTGTGTCACACAGGCGAGGAAGGAGATGCGGATACTACAATTGCGAAGTGAATCCTAGAAGTTGCAGAATCCCACGAGAACGTATGTGTCCGTTGTGACGATACAGATCTACTTGTAATCCTGTTTACCGTACGCCTAAGAAGTCCACTATTTACATGCAAACCAAACACAAACTAATCAGTATCAGCGTTGATGACCATGCTCTCGGAAAGGAGATGTGTAAATGCTTGCCATTTGCACACGCTATGTCTGGCTGTGACACAATGACTTTTAGTGTCAGCTGTCTACGGTATTGGCAAAGTCAAACACATGAACGTTCTAGGATCTTCAGCAGAGCTGAGAACATCCGTTGCCATTTGTGGCAGTAACACTGCACCGAGCGCAGACATTGCAACTGCTGGGGAGTGGTATTTGGTTTCACTTTACACCAAAAGCAATTGAAATGTAAGTCTCGACGACCTGCGATACAGGCACATAATTTCATCAAAGTATGTCGCCATTGAAAGAATGCCGCCGACAAGTCGAGCATGCTACTTCCATTCACACAGAGTGCACCTACAGGTTTCTACTTGGGTTAATTTGAAGACGGTACTGGACAGAAAGAAATATGGCTTCCACTGTGACGCACACTCAGTAGTGCCCGTCTTCACAGACAATGAGCCAGCATCCTAACATCTTCTACAAAAGATCCGTTGCTCTTGCAAGCGCCAAGATAACCTGTCTTGCAACTGTAGCGTCCACTTCAAATATCAAGGACAGTGCGCAAACGGCCCAACTCTTATACAGCTACCCGACAGTGACGACGATGACAATGCTGATGATGATGTTTAACAAATGGTGTAATAAAAAAAGATTACAGGTAGGACATTTATGATCTCTCCTAGTTATATTCAAGTTTGAATGCTATACCATTCACTGTTTGGGGTATAAGTGACATTCATGTGATCTTAGTTAATATGTTAATTAAATCCCAGAACAACGTTGGGACGGAATGCTATATAAGAAATATATTACTAATTAATTATTGGTTAATCATCATTAATGTGTGGCTTAATAGACCAGTATACATATCATTACACACGTATTAACCAATAAATGAAACAGTTAAAATTATTATTAACACACGTAAACAAATAATGTTACTTCGAAATTGGACCGAAACACCCCAAAACAAGGATTGGGGTAAAATAAGATTCCCCAGGTTTTTTTTGGGGGGGGGAGAGTTCAGGAAACCCTATTGGTCACCTTAAAACAAAAATTGGCTTTTTAACCAAAATGTCCGGGTCATCGTCAATTTCTTTCGACAGGCTCGTTGTGAAAGTGCGACCCCTATTCTTCGCGAACTGCACTGGCTACATATTCAACAGCGCATTACATTCAAAATCGCTGCGCTTACGCTTACGTACAAGGCGCTGCACGAAGACCTCTCGCCTGTCTACATGCAGAAAATCGTGCGTATCTACATGCCAGCCAGATGTCTTCGGTCTGCTGACTGCCACGCTCTAGCTGTCCCGAGAATACGCAGCTGAGCCGATGACTGTACATTTGCTCACGCAGCGGCAACAGTGTGGAACGCTCTGCCGTCAAGTGTTACCAGCAAAACATCACAGGAATCATTTTAATCTGTCTTGAAGACTCACCTGTTCACTGCAGCGTATATATGTAATTCGGACGATTACCAACACTGTTTTACCATAGCTGATTGATGTTTAACGTTTATTTATTATTTATTTACCGTTTCCATACACGTTCATTATGTAAACGTATTTTCCAGAGCCATTGATTATTGTATGCAAACATTCCGCGCGTATATTGATAATCTACTGATAACCCAGGAAACACGCATCGTTACGTCTTCTTGTTTTTTCTACCCGCCGGTTAACGCTCAGTATCTAGAGGGTATTAAACATTGTCAGCTGCATGTCAGCTCCGTGCTCCGTTTGTGGCGTGTTTCTCGGCCTTCAAACATTAATATGCCTGATTTATTTTGTAGGAAAAGAATTAGAGTAATTAAAGTATTTAATTGAAGATGTGTTTATGGGGAGTAGCGGATACGACATCGGAATCTCAGTCATGGTGAAGAATTTTAAATTCACTTTCTGTTGTCTTGGTGCTTAGGTATTCACGTTCCATGCTCAAATAAATTTACCTGTATAAAGTAATACCTGCTACCAGAGAGTGTCGGACACATACGAAAGAATAACCTTCGCACGGTAGTTGCAGCGAGACCAAAGTTGTGTTGGTGCTACAGTGAATAGGCATGTCATGAGGCGGGACGTAAGATGATCCGGGAGTAAAACACTGTTTATATGCTATCCCGTGGTTTGGATTCGGCGCATTATAAGACACATTTGATTTTACCTTATTGCTTTCTCTCTTACGAAAACAGCCACCGGTTTGCAAACGTCACAGAATGGATGGTTGTGCCATGTCTATGATTACCGTGATCTTTTGTGCGAGTGTCCGTTAGACAGGCATACTACGCTATCGGATTCACTGTAGCAGTAACACTGATCCTTGCGGGTACTTCGTTGTAGTTATTTGACAGTTTGTCATCGCTCTTTCTTCAAGTGTTGCGTGGAGTTATTACCGATGGCGGAATTAAACGAGAATCACACGTATACACGGTTGATGCGCCGCAGTATGGCTGCTCCCGGACTCAGCGTGTAAAGTAGTCAAATATTTCATGGTTTTGAATTTTATAAAGTGTTCGTGTTTCTATATACTGAATTGAGAATATCCCAGGAATATCTTCAGTTTTTTTATCGACTTTTATATGGACTTTTACTCTTGAGGCGTGGCAGCTGTACCGGAACCGGTTTCCAACCTACATTACCTGGACGTCTACGGCCAGCATGCCAGCGACCGATTTTCCTCGACCTACGACACTGCTCTCAACCGCCTAACCGCCTAACCGCCTAACCGCCTAGCCAACCGTGGACAACAACAATACGAACGCTGAACTTGTTATTCTCACACTACGTTCATGTTGTGGCAGTACATATGCTGTAATTTATTTTCAAACATATTGCGCTGATGAAATAAGTACATTGTGTTGTATAAGCATGCGGAATATTCGTAATATTCTCTTTTACAAAATGTATTTGTATTATGCTCAGGGTATAGCTTTTTTCACAACGTCTAGTCTATGTTACATGATGTGTCCTGTAAACATAGAGCACTATTGTTTATTCAATTTTCCAATATGATCGATAGCAATTATTTCTTAATTCTATCAATCACATATTAAAAACGGATGAAAAGAATGAAGATGGGGATGTTGAACCATTTCAACATTCACCATACTTTGACGATTATAATTTAAAAAACCATTTAACGAACAATCAAAGCAAATTTATCGTGCTAAGCCTAAACTGTCAGAGTTTAAATGCAAAAATTGACGAAATTAAAATAAAGCTAGAGACATTCAGAAGTAGTGGCTGTGAGATTAGTGTTCTATGTTTACAGGAAACATGGTTCGGTGAAGAGGCTGACACGTCTTTATTTTAAATAGATGGATATACATTAATATGCCAAGGCAGAATCTGTAGTGCACACTATATTAGCTAAGCAAATGCATTACCAATCCAGTTTTGAAAAGCATAAACATACTGTTAAAAGACATTATTCAGAAAAGCCAAAAGAAAGCACAATTTCCAGATTTGTTGAAAGTCGATGTGGAAATGATTAGTAACAATTAGTATTGCAAACAGATTTAACACGTTTTTTACTAATGCTGGTCCTACTCTAGCCTCTAAAACAACTACTAGTGGAGGTAAATCATACAAAGATTACCTGAAAAACCCGATGTTTCACACCTTCAGCTTTAACCCGATTGACTTGGAAACTACTGTTAATACAATTGATCGTTTACCTCCAAAATCAAGTTGTGGAAAAGACGGTATTTCAACACAATTACTAAAATTTATTTAAAAAAATGATATCAGCAATGCAGTCACTCTAATTGTTAATAAATCAATAATAACTGGTATATTTCCAGACAAATAACAAATTCCAAAAGTCATACCCATTTTAAAAAAAGGTGATGTTTCTGATTTTAACAAGTATCGTCCTATTTCTATCCTGCCATTGATTTGAGAAATTGAAAAGTTATGTTTGATCAAATCCACGATTATTTACATTCTAAAGCGTTATACTACAATAGCCAATATGTTACACTCGAAATCATAGACAGAATTATACAAGAACTTGATAAATCGGTTCCTCCAATAAATATATACCTTGATTTATCAAAAGCATTTGACACAATTGATCACAATATATTGGTACAGAATGTAAATTACTATGGATTAGATGAAAAGGCTCTGGACCTTTGTAAGAGTTATTTACAAAATCGTAAGCAGTACGTAGAAATTGAAAATGTTAAGTCTAAGGAAATAGTCATCAACATTGGTGTCCCTCAAGGTTCAATTTTAGGCCCACTCTTATTTATTATATATATATTAATGATATAAAATAGCACTTTCTAGTGACCTTTTCAAATTCATAACGTATGCTGACGACACCACCCTTACTAGTACACTAAATACATTTAATGATTCAGAAGGCCAAATGCGAAGTGAAAATATTAACAAAGAACTAACAAAGATTAGCAATTGGTTAAAAGCTAATAAACTGTCACTAAATGCCAAAAAGACTAATTTCGTGATTTTTCATACGCCTAAAAAGAAAGTAGAATACCCTGTATTACAAATAGATGGGGCACACATTGAATGTATAAATGATTTCAACTTTTTAGGCATCACAATAAATAAACATTTAAACTAGCAGAGTTATACAAACAAAATAACAAATAAAATATATAAAACAATAGGCATACTAAATAAACTTAAACACTTGTTACCACCTAATACGTTATATATTATGTACAACACTCTTATTCTCCCTCTTATTAATTATGGCTTACTTTTATGGGGTCATCAGGCACATCGAATTTTCAAATTACAGAAGAAAGCTATACGAATAATATCCTTAAGTAAATATAATGCTCACACAAGTCATATTTTTTAAAGACTTCAAATTGGATGACATTTATAAAATCCAACGTTTAAAATTTTACTATAAATTAATTAACAATCTTTTACCCTACTATTTCAATGTTTTTCCAAACACACACAACTATGATATCTATCAGCACTGCACACGTGAAAGAAATAATCTGTATATGTCCAGATTCAAACATGAATTTCCCCAAAAAATGCATTAGACACAACATAATAGAGACAGTTAGCAATACACCAAGTATTATCATTAATAAAATTTACACCCACAGTCTATATGGTTTTTCACCATACACATATTTTAAATTATGAATCCAGTTGTCGTATTCATAATTGCTTTACTTGTAATTCGTAATACATATTGAAATGTATACCTAAGTATCCATATCAATTTGTACAAGAGTACATATAATCAATCCTTGTATTATGTATGTATATATGACTCACTGAGTAATTATTAACTATAAAACAAGTCATATGCTATTCTGATTTGTGACATGTAAATTTTGTTGTTTGTTTATATTTAGGGGGTGGCTCCTGTGCTAGCGATATTATATATCTTAACGGGAATCTCCATTGTATATGTCTCGTATTTATAGGTCAAATAAATTGATTCTAAGTTCTGAGTTCTGAGTGCCGACCATCGACCAGGCGCGGGACATCAGCCGGAACGAGGCGTATTAGGCCAAAAACCACGCTTGGTCCGTTGAATGTGAGACCTGGTATTCATTTTGTAAACAGCGCGGTGTCAACAAAGCAAACCTCACCCAGGTAACACTTGAAAACTGCAGTACTAAATCCATCGTCAGTCACTATATTGAGCATAAATGGGATGTGCTGACAATCACATAAACGTGGCTTAAGAAGAACGGAAACGATGCGATAACAGCCGAAGTATCCCCGCCCGGATAGACACTCCAACATGTCGCTCGTGCTTCTGGTCGTGGCGGCGGAGTGGCAATTGTGCATCGCCCTACATACACAACAAAATTGCAACCGAAATTATCTTTAACAACCATTGAACGACTCGGTTTGCAGTTCGTTAACGCGCACTGTATGAAATTCAACGTGTGGGTTGTCTACCACCCCCCGGTATCAAGTAAGACATCCGGGTTAACTTCGGACTTTTATATCGAACTCGAACACTTATTCAGCGAAGCGTCTATATCTGTCATATCCCCACCATCATTGTTGAAGATTTCAATATCCACTTTGATAGCGAAACTAAATCTGAACCTCTACGTGATCTTCTTGAGTCGTTCAACCTAACTCAACATGTACTTTCACCTACGCACACAAGTGGACATATCCTGGATCTTATCGTCAGTAATAGTAACAACAACCTCATCTCTGCCGTCACCGTTCTTCCAGACTCAATTTCTGATCATCATCGTATTGAAATTGCAGTAAACGCACTGGAGCCACATTCTATGGTATCGACGACTGCAAAACGTAACTTTCGGGACACTGATAACTGTGTACCGAGAAACGAAATAAAATATGTTTGTGCTGATATGACAGTTGTACGTCACGTCACGTGATGAATGCAATGCCTTGATACCGGAGAAAAACATTATATTTTCAAGATCGTTTAGAAAACGCTAACAACAACACTATGTTTCGTCTGGCGAGATTTCTCGGTGGTCACAATTCTCAGCTACATCCGGAATTCAACTCGGCAGTGGAAGGATGCGAACTATTTTCGCATTTTTTAATGACAAAATCGATAAATTGTTGTCAAGCTTACAAGTTTGCACATCAACTGATCTGGCTACATGTGATGGAAAGCAATATTTCGCAGATCCTATACATGTCTTCCATCCTACAACAGCCGAATAAATCACAACAATTTTTTCTACCACGAACAAAACTTGTGTGCTAGATCCTCTACCTGCCAACCAGCTGAAAGACAATGCCACCAGTCTTGTGTCCATTGTAAATCTGATCACGAATGCATCTCTCGAAGACGCGGCCATGCCAACACTGCTTAAGCAGGCTATTATCCGCCCTTTGTTGAAGAAACCATCGCTTAACAAAGACGTCTTGAGTAACTATCGTCCAGTGAATAATCTCACACATTTGTCTAAAGTAGTTGAGAAAGTAGTGGCTCTTAGCATATATACACACACGTCTCTGATCAGGGAATGAATGACAGCTACCAATCGGCGTATCGAGAACATCATTCGAGGGAAACGGTTTACTATACGTTACCAATGCCACGAAATCAACCATGGACAACAAACAAGGCACATCACTGGTTCTCATCGAGTTCAGTGCAGCTTTTGAGACCATTAACCATGCCATCTTAATTCGACGACTACGATTGCGCTATGGCTTAGTCGACAAAACATTAGACTGGGTGGCCTCATTAGACTGGGTGGTCTCGTACCTGCAGGGGTGGACTCAGCGCGTCGTAATTTGTGAAGCATTTTCGGGTACAACTCCTTTGACGTCAGGTGTCCCGCAAAGCTCCGTCCTAGGCCCACTGCTCTTTTTGTTGTATGTGCAATCAATTGGCGATATCATCAGAAAATATGGCCTTTGCTACCACCACTACGCTGATGACTTACAACTCAACTTCCATTTTGATCTCAGTACAACCGCTTACACTGCTGTTTTACGTCGAATGGAAGCAGTCTGGGTGACATAAAGCATTGGATGGCGTGGAATTACATGTGCATGAATGACAGCAAGACCGAATACATTCCAGCGGTGCCTAAGTCGGCCGGTGCACTTGTGGATGGCAGCGTAATATGTTGGTGACTGTACGATTGCAGCTTCACGATGTGTCCGGAATCTCGGCGTCTACATGGACAGACACCTGAACATGAACAAACAGGTGTAACAAACCGTTAGTGTGTGCGCATTCCACATACGCCACATTAATCAAATCAGCCGATTTTTTGCCTAAAACAACGAAGGAATGCATAGTCAACGCCATAATAACATCGCGGCTGGACTATTGCAAATCAATCATATACGGAACATCTGCAAACAACATCGCTCGTCTGCAACGAATTCACAACTCGACCGCTTGTCCGATATTGCGTCGCCCGCGGAGTGATAGTGCTGCTCCGCTGTTGCATGATCTGCACTGGCTACCCGTTGCTCGCAGAATTGAGTTCAAAATATTGGTGTTTACCTACAAGGCAATGCATGAAAATGCGCCCGTCTATTTGCGTGATCTCATGTGTCCTTACAGACCCGTTAGATCACTGCGGTCTGCTGACAACAACATGTTGTCCGTAACGCGTAGTCGTGTCAAAGTTGGTGACAATTCGTTCGCGGTGGCCGCTGCAACTCTCTGGAACACTCTACCTAATTACATTAAGTCTTCGGACACTCTTGGCAGTTTTAAATGTGGACTGTAATCCAGTGGACTTATTTATATTAGTAATATTTTAGAACTATTTATTTATTTGATTTTATACTGCTATATTTTAGTGATTAACTTATGCATTGTAATTTATTAATTATATTATATTGTACTGTGTTTATTTTAAGTTAACATCTTACTACCATATTCCAAACATTTTGTTGCCTTTTACTTAATTTATTTATTAATATTTTTATTATTATTGTATGGCAAACATTTTAGTTTCAATGAATGTGTTAGTACTAACATTTTAGTTTAATCATCATGACGCATGCTGTATTGAAAAGCGCCACGAAAAATTGTGGATCTAGCGCTATAACAAATTAAATGTATTATTATTATTATACTTGACATTTAATTTAAGACGTCTTCGTCAATCGCAGTTTACTTGCAGCCTGCGAGGAAGTGTAGACAGCTTAACTCACGCAAATGTGGCAGTGGTTGCCAACTATAAAAGGTGGCAACATGCCTAACTAGCAAGATTGCTGCACGAAGCAAAATCACTCAGTAAGGCGTAACAAGAGAACGCCACAGATGTCTGTCTGCAGTCCGCTTCGTGATGATGTCTCAGGTCAGTCCGACCGCAGTCTACTCCTCTACTTAAGCCACTCGCACCAAGAGGAGCATAAGCCAAGCATGACGACTCTCCAACGCACACGACGGTAGCGCAGCGATAAGATCTGGGGTTCGAATCTTGTGCGGCGCTGTCGAAAATTGGGAAAGTTCGTTTACTCTACATTGATCCAGTTCACTCAGCAGTATGAATGAGTACCTGGCTATAGACAGTGGTGGATATTTGTGTATGAATAGTCTTGGTGCATTAATTGCAGCGTGGTTGAGTGCTTTCCAGAGAAGTCGAGATGGTGAGTGATTGAACAGATCTGCCAGGGAGTAAAGTGTCAGGGAGTAAAGTATCACGGGGTAAAGTGTCAGGGAGTAAAGTATCACGAGGTAAAGTGTCAGGGAGTAAAGTATCACGGGGTAAAGTGTCAGGGAGTAAAGTATCACGGGGTAAAGTGACAGGGAGTAAAGTGTCAGGGGGTAAAGTGTTAGTGAATAAAGTGTCAGGGAGTAGAGTTTCAGGGGGTAAAGTGTCAGGGAGTAAAGTGTCAGGAGGTAAAGTGTCAGGGAGTAAAGTGTCAGGAGGTAAAGTGACAGGGAGTAAAGTGTCAGGGGGTAAAGTGTCAGTGAATAAAGTGTCAGGGGGTAAAGTGTCAGGGAGTAAAGTGTCAGGAGGTAAAGTGTCAGGGAGTAAAGTGTCAGGAAGTAAAGTGTAAAGCGCGTTGAACAGTCCAAAGGAATGGATACTGCGCTATATAACAACATACCTTTTTACCTTTTTACGACTCACGGCGGTCCTCTCGATCTTCATCCATGCGTAGCTGCTCCTCTTTACCTCTGCATATGCATTCTTTTTTGCAGGTGCTATTGTCCATCCTCTCCTTTTCGTCAACTCCTTTGCGGTGGTTCTTCTCCCCGTTTCATTCCAGCTGTTATATCTCATTTTTGTTTGGTGTCCAGCGTGCGTTGTCTTTCGCAATGCTACGGGGGACAATCGCTATCTCTGTCTGCGTCATACTATGTTCATTGTTGTTGCTGTGTTGGTTTTGCGGCTCACCTCTTTTTGTTAGGCCAAAATACACGTATGATCTCCCGCAGACATCTGTGTCAAGCTTGTGTCTTATTCTGGCTGTCATTTTCCTACATTGTTACTGTTATTGAGAATCAGACTTATTTTTGTTTTGACCTGTTTTGACTTCAAGATATATTTAAGAATAGCAGAAGTCTGTGATATATTTCTGAGAAACTTCGACAATGGTGATTTATTATTTTGTTTTCCTGGTACACGTGTATACATGGACCTCTTCATTGCCAATGACACATTTACGTCCTGTGGTTGTTCAGTGTCAGCTTGGTATTTTCTGGTTGAGGTACTTTTGCTATGAGTGTCTGCACCGACCGATTTGCTTTGTCCGGCGGTCGTATACACATGCATGTCAATCCTGCTTGCGTTTAATTCAAACACACACACACACACACACACACACACACAAACACACCACACACACACCAAACACACACACACACACGCACACACACCACGCACACACACACACACACACACACCAAACACACACACACACACACACACACACACACACACACACACACACACACACACACACACACACACACACACACACACACACACACACACACACACACACACACACACACCACACACACTCCAAACACACACACACACACACACACACACACACACACACACACACACACACACACACACACACACACACACACACACACACACACACACACACACACAAACACACCACACACACACCAAACACACACACACACACACACACACACACACACAAACACACCACACACACACACACACACACACACACACACACACACACACACACACCAAACACACACACACCAAACACACACACACACACAGCGGCCTAGCGATGTGTGTGTAGTATATCTCGTGTTGTACCTAACCAGGCGTAGCCGCATTTCTTCATAAGGCGTTATTGTACCTTCGTTTATAATAATGTATTACGTCATCTACTCGCACAGCGGGCGCCTTTGACAGGTCTATGCGTTTATCACAATTCAAATCAGACGCTCTTTCTGTTCAGCGATACCCTTTGAATTCGTGCTACAGAATCTCGGAAGCCGAACTGTATTCTGAGGTAGACAACGACTAATATTCATACGCTCTGTGTTTTGCATATCTACTCACATCAAATCGGCTAAACAATTTTCCAGTCACGATTGATGTCGCTCATATACTGCCTGTCACACAGCCCTAAAGTTATATCAACGTATTTCAAATACGAAAACAATGTCATACAATTAAAATATATTGAAGGTTTTGTGTGTGTTTCCTTCAACGCATTTGGCTTCGGTTGTCGTGATGTACGTGATTTAATATGATCTTACTTGGTGCAATTTGTATCCATTCAACGTCACCTTTCAGGTGCTCAGCCCGGGCTAACCCAATTAATATATGTTTATCTGTGATTGGTGTAGGGTGATCTTACTTTCATTCAAAATGATTATCAATTAAATCTTACCATTATGTACTGAATCAAGTGAGGCTTGATTGATACACAAATGACCGCCCTGTACGTATCACCGAAAAATGTATGTAATGTTAGATTAAAATGACGCTTGGTGGCAGATGCGATATCAATTATAATTATCTGAACGGCGCGGCCAAAACATATGTCAACGCTGTTCAGTGTTGGTCGCAAGATTTTACTTTGATTATGCTGAAGGTTAACACTTTGTTGATATTTAGTCATTCGTCAAACTGCTGGATAAAAATATGTCATTTGTTTCTGAAATAACACGTAAGATGCTCTCTGTCAATTGTCATCCAAAAGCTACACCGCGTATTCGTGGGCAACGGATCAGTGACATGTTCCCAAACAATAAGCTGGACACGGCGTACAAGTGTTGTGATTTTCATACATGATCAGGTGTCTAAGAAAACCAGCACCTAATTAGTACGACGTGAATGAACCCGGAAGTAAATGAGTCCCCTGTCCCCTTCGTAACCTGTGCACCTGCATTCATCAGTATGCGGGCAATGGTACATTTTCTGTGCTCATGATGACATCACCTCTTATTCAAATAGCACAGTAAAGACGCATACTGTATTAAGGCCGAATGTCTACACCCTCAAATTGTAACACTTATGAGTCATAGCTGAACCATGCAGGGACTTTTAATAACTTCTAAAAGAGAAGCAGAAAGACAACATGTGAACAAGGAAGCGTAAATGTGCGGAAACCAGTCGGTCACGGAAACGGTGGAGTCGCCCGCAGACGGAGTGCTTGACGCATCAGGATTACCCGGAAAATTCCCACTTGTATGAAGATCGTCAACATTGTCGTCGTCGTGTTGGTCCTGGTGTGAAATATGACGCTGAGCTATATTTTGTTTTCTGCTTCGTTTACATAAAAGTATTTCTAGAACATGGATGGCACATGCGTTAAACCACATACAAGACAAGTAAAGTATTTAAATTGAGTACATTAGCACACATGCACATACACACGCACACACACAAGCTCAAACAAACACACATACGCACGCACGCACGCACACAAGCACCCCGCCACACACAACGCATTATGTTTTACCTGGGCACCTAAGCAAATACCGCATTATTGATATAGAAGACCGAATGACAATACGCACATTTTATTTACGGCTTGAGATAGTAGGTGCTAGGCAGCAGCGATACAAAAGTGGGTTGACAAATGAATAGTTCTTACACGACTATTCAGAATAGCAGCATTCACGGACATGTACATATTTAACCCTTTAGGTCCGCCACGGCATTCGACGAATACGCTGGATTCGACACATCTATAAAATGAGAACATAATTCCCAAATATATCTTCTTTGGCAAGTTGGAGGACGGGAAAAGAACATTAGGTAGAACACACCTTCGCTTCAAAGATATATTATATATGCAGGCGCAACATTCAAATCGCGAGCACTGTTTCTGGCTTATTAAACGCAATTTGGTGGACAGTATGCCTTTAGCATATTTATTCTAGTATAACAAATATTATATAAAACGAGAAAACATATAGCGCCGGTTTTACATACCGAATGAAACTAACTGTAGCAAACAGACACGTGTGTTTAGTGGCTATGCTTTATGCTGCTCGTGACAAGGAGTTGCACCTCACTGAGACAAGTGTTGGATGGCTGCACACTGCGCACCAATCAAGGGCCAGTAGAAGATATAGCCTCCTGCGTCACATGTATGTCACACAGAGAGACACCCAGCCACTACGGCCAGTAAAACCTACACGCATCCCTCTTCTCTGGCCTGTTGTTGGTAGGTCCATATAATGTAGACATTTGAAATACATCAATTAGATATGAAGTTATGCACACTTAATAGCTAAGACACAGAGGAATCATTCGCTTGTTTGTATCCACACAGAAAACGACGCAGTTATATAATCATTTACAGCTCCAGACATGTGCGGACATTAGTGGGAAATAGTCACCTGCCACATACAACACGAGGTTAACGGGTTAAGAACGCGTGCACCTTTTTACGAGGCGGGGTCAAGCTGGGGCAAGAATAAAGGAAATGCCGACCTTCCCCCAAACAAAGAGCACAAACTTTGAACAGGTAATTACTGTGTCTTATCATAGATCTAAAATCACGGCAGCAATGCGAAGCTGCTAAATACTGATTGAGATTCAGCATAACGACACAAATAAAACTTGTATTGATGGCAAAGCCGATATCCTATAGTTCTGAATCGAATCCATCGGGAGCTCCATCTTTGCTACACACCCATTTAACGTAGGTGTGCATGTTGTTTGGATGAAAGGGCTTGATAGGTAATTGCACAGATCTTGAAAATAATACGGTATCGCACGGGGAGCCATTGCGGACTTATCCGCATTTCCAGTGTTGTTCTTCTTTTGCGTCGCAAGCCTCCATGCCGTCGTGAACACATTTCCTCACAGAGCGCTGCCACCTTCATCTTTGTCTCGACGACCGGTGGTATTTCCGTGCTACACTCGCACACAAGAAGAGCCACAGGTCTGGTTGCTTATTCAGGCGCTTTTTAATAATCGAAATGTAAACCTGCACTTCTGATGACTTGAGCGAACGGTCCGGGTGTTTGCTGAAATTGCGAGTACGCTATCTTTCTGGCTACCGACATTATATCAAATCCGATAGGTTTTTGGTAACCTGCTTATTCATAAAAATTATATGCTATCTTCGACCGCTAAAAGTTCGTGTTTATATTATGTATGTACCGTGAAGGTGAACCACAGACAGTTTGAAAGGACAATGGGTTTGCAGTCACTGACACGACGTATATCGTACCATCGGGTCACCATGACACGGCGATGTTTGTGCAAAACATGTCTTTGCAAAGAGGTAATGCTATCTATAATCAACCACGCGGCTTCTCTGTGGGACTGGGTGTTCTACAATTATCGAGTCCTATTATTCCTATTTTGAATGTAAATACAAAATTACTAATACCCATATCACGCAGTCTTCACTTCACTTCACCGCCAGACCAGTGTGTTATTAGTCACACAGTTCTATTTCCACGCGTCTCTGCAGTGAGTAAATTAACCACATAAAAAGAAAAAGAAAAAAAAAGACAAGTAATCGAGAAAATGCACAATTAACTCATCGTGTGTGTTGCAAAGGCAAAACCAATCTGTTGCAGTATACTTTCAGACAAAAATACACGAAGAATGCTTTGTCAACACATCACCTATATGAGAGTGGCTCTTGGGTATTGTCAGTTCGCCCCCACGGCTGCGGGCTGGGTGGCTCTTCAAGAGATCGTCCTAGATGTGCGAGTGTCGGTACCGACTTTCGTCTCGGTTTATGCTGTCCTTGGTTTTTCTAATCCTGGGACGTTCGCCGCACCATTTGTCCTTACTGGCGTTCACCGGTCAACGTTAGATTGCGAACACTGAGTCGGGCTTATTAATAACAATCGCATGTGCAGTACACATTCCATATTGTGATTAAAGTATTAAGAATATGACACTACTAAATGAGGAACAGACTATGTCGGCTTAAGATCGTGTATACCATCGACATACCAATAATAAAATATAGGTTGGAGTTGGTGGCGTAGACAAAGCAGCAACTACTGAGGTGGCACGTTTATGAGTAGAATTAAGTCCCGAGAATTGCAGGAGCAAAGAGAGTGAGTGATTTGAGGAAACAAATTTGGATTTAGTTGAGTTCAGAAAGAAGAATAATACGAGGCCATATGTAAGGAACATTATGATGGGAATCGCGGCAGGCCGACTATCAAAAGAACGGAAGCGATGAAACAGCAAGGCCGTAAGAAAAGGGGCAGACCATATTAGATTGTTTAAATAGAAAGACTACACTTTGCCCCCATGGCTCCCTGTTCACACACTGACCACAGAAAACGGTAATGATTTCGCATAAGGGGATGTTATCCTAGAACCCCGAGTCGACCTGCCCTATGTCTTAATTGTACGGGTGTCTATCGCTGCCTGACCAGGACCTAATCATTCTGCTTGATCTCCACAGATTACAGCCGATCTACTGGACTCCAACCAATTGGACACCGACCTATTGCATACCGGTCAAGATGACCAACGTAGGCAGACTGGTCATTGTGCTCGCGTACGTCGGCTTGACCATCCACTCGACGACCGCATCTGATCTCGTGAATGGTTTGACCTTCAGTGAGGAACTGACCAAGCTCGGGAACGAGGTGCTGGGAGTAGCGAAGATGCAGGTTTGTCGACTTCCGGGTATCTTCGCGTCATGTTTGCTAGATGGCGCACCGGTTTCTTCTCGGATCACTATCGCTATCAGTCGGAAATTGTACTAGTGGTTTTAATCCTTAATTAAATCTAGCCATAGCATAATGTAATAATGCCGACATTAAAGAAGTAAAACTGATTTACCAAAAACAAAATTAATTCAGAAGATAACTATGCTATGTCAACGTGTTCTTTGTTTGTATGTAGGTATGGTGATATCAATATAATATATCTATATATATGTGTGTGTGTGTGTGTGTGTGAGCGTGTGCGTGTGCGTGTGCGTGTGCGTGTGCGTGTGCGTGTGCGTGTGCGTGTGCGTGTGTGTGTGTGTGTGTGTGTGTGTGTGAGTGTGTGTGTTATGTCAGCATACAATAATCTAAATTAAAGTAGTGTGTTTGTATAGTACATAAATATTATGAATAAAATCTTAATTTTCGCACATTGAACATGGCAATTTACATTCTTTAAAATACAGTAATTTCCATAATAATACGGGTGACATCATTATCGTTTGACTTACTTGACTTGACTTAAATGCCTAGGCCAATTTGACCACTCACTATCCTCCTGGATGTCACACCCCTCCATTTTGTCCTGTTTAGAGCACACCGCTCTGTTGTTGAAAGCGGTGGTCCAGTGTCCTGTCTAACTTGGTCACTCCACCACTTCCGTGGATTTCCTAGTTTTCTGTGTCCTTTAAAGTCTTCCTTAAAAACTACTTTTATGAGGTTTTCGTTTGGCATACGGCAGACATATCCAAACCACTGGAGTCTTCTATGCCTGATGCAATTTGAGATTGATTCAGGAGTGAATGTCTCATCTCTGAGCCGTAATCTGTTTGCCCTAGTAACACCTCTGACAGCCCGCAGGCAACGCATCTCAAAACCTTCAAGAGACTGGATCTCTTGCGATTATGGTGTTCAGGTTTCTGCACCATAGATTGCTGAAGGCAGTATAGGGGCCCTCTATAATCTCTACTCGTAGTAAAGTGTTTTGTAAGATGATACTCACAAGAACAGAAGACACCGTTGATGGACACCTGTCAAAACACCAATTTGGATTCAGGAGAAACAGGGGAACAATAGATGCTGTCGCCATAGTGCGCCAGATCGTAGAAAGAAAAGGCAAATGAACACCAGCTCCTACTACATTTCAATTTTGTGGACTTCAGGGCCGCGGTTTACATTATTTGGAGGGATGCTTTATGGAAGTTGCTGAGATCTACTGGGATGGACCCCTAAAATGACAACACTGATTGAGGCCATGTGGAGAATGTCGAATGTGCTGTTACCATCAATGGTCAGTTGACAGATTGGATCAATGTTGAAACAGGAGTGAGGCAGGGCTGTCTGCTGTCACCTATCCTGTCCAACTTGTTCCTTGAGTTTGTCATGGCTGACCTGAAGAGTCTACCCAAGGAGTTAAAACTAAATACAGATCTAAATTTTGACACCAGGTATGCTGACGACACAACACTAATAGCTACCACATTCGAGAAACTACAACTAGCAACTGACGAGCTTCAAGCAGCCTGTAACAAATTGGGTATGAAAATTAAGCTCTCCAAATGCAAAGTAATCACCTCATCAGACAAGCATATCATCATGGAAAATGAAGAACTCGAGACTGTGAGAGAGAGTCATGCTTCCTAGTCAGCATAGTGCGTTCTATAGAGAGGGACGTTGACAGGCGAATACCCCTTAGCAGCAGCAGCCTTTGTTAGACTCAGAAACAACATTATTTTCAAACAGAATAAGAATGAAAGCCATACTATGTGGGGCCCTTATATTGCCATCATCGTTTAAAATAGTGCATGTCTTAAAACCATTTCTGGTGTCTAACATTTCTGATAAAACATATATAGGATTTATATTTATAATCGGTAAATTGTGTTTCATGTGGCTATTAATAAATGTTGTGAACCTTTGCTTTAAGATGACCAATAATTGTAAACTATCCGATAACAATTATATAACATCACCGTGTGTAAGCGGTGCCAGCCTCCACAACTTCCTTAGAGCTTTCCGCCATGCCATGCATATAGTGCCAACACTCATACTCTGGAGATCACATGGTGGAGCTCATAGTAAGAGCATCAATGTTGTTTAAATAAATTGCACTTTACAGTGGTCTTGATATGGCCAAAATCGGCCATGAACATAATAATGCCCTCTCCAGAATTTAGCAGTGGTATCGGCGACTAAGATAGGTATACAGCATCCTGGACACAGTACAACTCGCCATTGAAAACAACAGTTCTGTTGTCGGGTTTACAATTACGACCTCTAACAATAGATATCTACTCTTAGAATCGCCCAAATTTACACTGCATTCTTCTGCATATATTTCTTGTGGGTGTTAGCAAAGTGAGGTCGCCTGCGTACCTGATTCCACCCGTATAGGGGTTGCCCATGTGGCATCCAACAGCACTCTTTTCTAAGTGTTAAAACAATCAATCCATATTATGTGTTGACGGTAACAATGGGCCGACTTGGTGGGGTGACAAGTAATATTACGTGTCATGCTTGTAGGAAATCATCGACCAGCGTGCACAGATGTACAACGAGAAAGTCAACGGGGAGAAAACAATTCAGAAAGTGAGTGAGTCCGCCATAATTTTAGGAAAACATGATTTCCTTAGCGGGGACTAGGCAGGGTGTGGATTCCGTTGCAAGGCGTTTTCTTTTCTCAATATACTCTTTACCTTAAATTTATATATATTATGGTCTAGAAGAATGTCTTGCTGAAATGAAGGGTATTTAGTGCACTGTGCCCTAGGTAGGCTTACTAGCAGTTACATTTTGTCAAATAAAACTTAAATTATTAATTCATTCTTTCGTTCGTTAGTTCGTTCGTTAGTTCGTTCGTTCATCAAGTTGTTGTTACGTTTTGGGATGAGAGGGTGCTTGCGTTATCGTTCACAAGTTTCAGATAACAAATAGCGAGTAGGTAAGGGGTCAGCACACTGTTGGACTTCCTGCTTGATTACTGACGAAAAAAAGTGCAGTATATTTTTTAGAAATGACTTTTTACAATATTCACTTGCTCTGACATAAGTGCACTTGAGTAGTCAGATTTCTAGATGTGATTGTTGAATCTGTTGACAGTAAAATGTTGTCTTTTTAGCTGATTTTACTAAGCGGAAGGGTATCTGGCAGCAATTTGGCTAGTTGACACTGTAGCCGGATTACTGCCTGCATCCATTTGTAAATATTGACGGGTGTCATACATACAGGCATTTTGCAAGAGCTAGAGATATTAGATTTTGACTAAACTCGACCAGCATGTCAATGAGATGATAATAACAGCAGGTGAGAAGTTTAAGAAACTTTATAGGTCACGTTTTCTTATAATCACACAAAATATTAACATGGTCGCCAATGGGAAAACTGACAGTGTGCTGACCCCGTAAGAACTGTCATTGAGTAGTTGTTTTGTGCTGCCACCTGGCGAATGAGAAATGAAATATAATTTTTGGTAAGCGAGTAGATCTCTGGGGAAACTGGCGGGTTTATGATCATCGCTGTACAAATGATTATCTAGATACATCAATGCGCTAATTTTGGAGCATTGTAACAATATCTCCTCCCGGGAGCCGAGGATCTTTTGCCTCATTCTATGCTATGGACCTGTTGTCCTTGTAAGTTTTTACAAGGACAACAAAAACTAATTGCATAACAATACATGGTGTGAAATTATGGACATGTTAGATGATAACATAAAGGCCTCTAACAATATTACTATCTTTAAGAAGTTATATGTAAATAAAATATATGAGAAGTATACATTATTACTGTACTTTTATAATTATATCATGTTAATTGTGTTATTTTTATGTTTATATTAATTAATGACACACATTTAGACAGATATACTAACGGCGCTACACGAAGACTATTTTTGTATCTCTTATTTTGTTC